>JBAMJV010002009.1:120000-235499 GCA_037951105.1 Echinarachnius parma | reverse complement strand
TAAGAACTGGTTGAAACTTGCAGTTGTCTCAGAGGGCGCCCTCTTGTGTTACCACCGTTTTTTCGTTAATGAAAACAGCCTTCTAACTATAGTCATTGAAATGTTTTTCTTCCTTTTAAGCATCGTTGAATTATAACTATTAGTTTTTTATGATAGCTTATAAAAATTTAGGTTACGAAAATTCAGTTTGACCAGAACTATACTATCCCTTTAATTGTGAATTCTACTCATAGTTAAAGGGGTAGTACAATATCAAGTACATTGTGTGTGCATTTCCTTGAATTCGGAACGTTTAAACTTAGGAATACAATAACACATATAATTCTCAGTTTGGTCATTGGATTGGTGATGTTGCATTGACACTGAATGTAGTCAGAATTGAACTGGTATAGGTAGACAACCGCGAGGAATATAAGCCCCCAGAGATCTGGGTCATGAGCCCCGCAGCGTTCGCTACATGAAGGTCGGGGTCCTATGATCGCTTCAAGCCAGTGTCGGGCGATTGACGCCGTCCTTGTGCCTCTTTCATTTTAATTTGAGAAGCACTTTTTATATTAATCCAAGATGTACTAATCAAACAATAATGACATCTTACCAGACCCCCTCAGTCGCCAAAAGGGGGCTGAGTATAAACAGGGAGCTGGTATGTACCTTAATGGTATAAACTGCACCACTTTTTGCCGATAGTGATAAAAGGGTTAACCCGGGGTAACAGTTCAAATGCTGGGCGTCTTTACTAGTAGCCACGGGTGAACATTTATATTTTTATCAGGTTATATAGACCGTAAAATTTCCCCCTCAAGCGGAGCACACCATGAGTCATATTGATCGTATTATTCTTTAACGCGCCAATTTTTTTTTTATAGATACCTTTTCAAAATGTTCCTTCAAATATGCTCTATATGACACAGCTGTCCCCACCACCCATTGATAAGGTGTCTACGATTACTGCTTGTGATATAGGCAGTGTTGAGTTCTGTGCATCGAGTTAAACAAATATTAATGCATGGCAGATGAAAAATGAAGAATTGGAAAACAATTCTCTTATTTTGTAAGCATAAGCATAACTCAGTCTTGGATACGTTTCATTACCGCTAATATAATTATGACTAAGAGATGTAGTAATTGGATACATGTGCATAAAATCACCTAGCGTCTAAGAATGGGCTATATTTTTTAAAGAACTTGAAGCAAGGGATAGGGCCGATAGCATCGAGTTCCCGACTGGTTAAAATAGGACTAGTACATGCCTACTTTTTATATAATTGACAATAATATTGTGATAATTCAGGCTTCTGATTTCTATGTCATGAGCTATTCGAATATTCTACTATTGTGTAGGCTTATGCATTCCATAATATTTTAGTAGGATCCCGAAGGTCATAAATACATAACGCATAACGTATAACTACTAGGTTGAAAATATAAGAAACATAATAAGTATGTTTGAGTTTGATTTTTTAAATATCTATAATAATTGCTTAATTGTTTTCTCCTGTGTAATTTTATAGGCATTACATAATGTTATTAACTTTTTAATGTTATTTGCGACAATCATAATATAATACTGTTTTGTGTTTTCTCATATATTTCAGTTTCCACGGCTTTAATGTTACTTGACATGTTTGTATATCTCCTTTTCTTGATTACTTTGTGGGATCAGTGATGTTGATAATAATGTTTGGTAACCAGATTAACAAAGCATATGCCGGGTTCTCGCGGTATTAATCTGCCTGAAAAGCGGAAGGAAAGATGGTCAAGTCGTGTATTAAGTTTTTGTATAGCCTACATGATTAGTATGTTTTAAGTACCAGCATACATATTATAATAATATGCAATACTAATTACATAATAGCGAACTTGCAAGTATTACGTGTGACGCCTAAAACAAAACTAGGAAATATACAGTCCCTCAAAACAGAGATTCATATAAGACTTATAGTAATGCATTCGGAGAAAATGGATAACCCTATGATTAACATTGTCTACTGTATGGGAGCATCTTGGATTTTGATGAGGAAGCTAAATAGTGGAGAAGAAGAGGAAGATGTAGATAAAACCTTAGTATAAAGCTGTGGTTGCACATGTGACGAGGACGCTTTTCAGTTATATAATTATAGTTTATCAAGTTATTTGTATAAGAGCTTAGATTGTAAGATATGGGCTAACTTTAGGTATCAAAGTGTTATATATTCATAAGAAGAGTTTAAATAATATATATGTTGAGCTTGTAATCCGTTCACCATTTGCAGAGTATGTGAATAAGACTAACTGTTGGCTTCAATCGCCCAACTCCATTCATTAACCAGCTCGTGAACCTGTCACATATCAAAGCATTACATTAAAGAAATTTATTGTAAACACATGTTCATCATGAACAGTATTGTGGTAAACATATTCGTACTATCCGCGGTTTTGATGACCGTTGATGGCCAGTCAGCGGTCGTCATCGAACCCGTGAAGAATCACGAGACGGAGGTCGGACTCGTGGTCATACCGGGAGCCCAGCTCCGTGGAGAAAGCTACCGGCCGCTGGTTGAGACTATCCAGAGAGAATCGCCTCTACGACTCTGGGTGGCACTAACCACTGACTACAATGATGACACGCCCAACCCACTGCAGGTTTGATTGATTGATTGATTAATTGATTGATTGATTGATTGATTGAATGATTGAATGGTTGATTGATTGATTGATTGATTGATTGATTGATTGATTGATTGATTGATTGATTGATTGATTGATTGATTGATTGATTGATTGATTGATTGATTGATTGACTGACTGACTGACTGATTGGTTTGTATAGCCACTTAAGGATCACCACTGAACAATGTATAATATACATAACCATGATAACGTATTGTGCTTGACTCTGGTTAAATAGAAAACAATTTTGTTGGAATATTTATGTATGTAATTTTGTGAATATTGCCGATTTTCAAACGATCTCATGCAAATCAAACAGCATATATATTTGTAGTTTTATATTTGATAGTGCTTACACATAATTATTAGCACCGATATGTCAAAAATAACTTACAAAATAAACGTCATTGCCCAATATTTTCAGATTTCTTCGGCAATTGAAATCGCGCTGGATGATCTCCATAATGCCGGAATGCCGGAAGGCACACCCGTCTACTTCGCGGGACACTCCCTTGGAGGTATGAAACTACCATTTAAAGCCACATAATAGTATTGGGAAAGTTACCGAAAACATCTTTATTGGCCAGAATAATTGATCAATATTGTTGAAATAGTATACAAATGGCTTTTGTGATAAAATCAATTAGTATTGTTAAATTGAGAAATATCGGGTGAAACTTCCATGCACGCCGCTAAGATTGGGCCTTAATTCGCCGCCCGTTCGCCCCCCTCCGCAGGGCTGGGTATTGGTGATTATATACGATCGACAAGCCCGCGTGCCGTGCGTACGTGCGCTTGCATATCTTTTACATGCAGCGTATATGTGGTTAAATTTAATATATGGTAATAAGATGTGTTTATTTCGAACATTTTATTGCTCAAATAGTCAATTTCAAAGCATTTTTTGTCAAAATCTTTACATTAACTGATGAAATATTCTGTCAAATGTTTGGTGATAAAAACTTTTTTGTTCATTCGATGTGTGTGGGGCGTTTCCCAAAACTGTTATTTGGCTTAAAAGGGTCTATCGTTGATTTGAATGTTGAAATCACTGGTCAGTAAAAACAAACAGGAACTGCAAATCCCTGACTGGCCCTTTAATCATTGACCAGGTATGTGAAGTCAGGATCAGCTAACGTTAAAAGGTGTCATACTCCCTAATACAATACCTTTAAATTCTGAAATAAAGAATAATACATCATACAACTATCAAGAACAGGTGTATGGTCACACGAGGCATGGTTTCAGTCATGGGCGTCAACAGGAGGGGGACGGTAGGGGCATGGTCCCCCCCCCCCCCCACATTTGAAAGTGGACTGTCCCCTCCACTCTTTCATGTATGTTTTTAGATAATGTACGTTTGATTTCATATCTTGGACACATAGCGCGCGAAAGAACGAACCAAGAGTTCATTCAATAAGTTTGTTTTATTTTATTTGAATTAATTTCCATTATTGAATTTGATTTAAATTTCATTAGTTCTTATTTAGTTAACATCATTCATTCTAATTTATTTCAATTCATCATTGCACGTTATTCAATTTCAGTTGTAGTAAATACATTCGTCTAATTCAATTCAAATCAAATCAATTTATTTTAATTGAATCACAACCTAGGTACGGTCCTGCAGACGTATATCAGCGAGAACCCATCCATCGCACAAGGTCTGATGCTGTGGGCATCCTACCTGCTAGACACCGGGAGCCTGGCCCAGTACCCCACCCCTGTCATGCACCTCAGTGGGGACCTAGACGGACAAGTTGAAATCACAACCATTGCGAACATGTTCAGGTACTGCGTACTGCATCTATACCGTTTTACACAAGTGATCCATTAACTTTGTCTAATTCAACCAAAATCACCTTGACCTTTCACACTTCTCTTGTACATTTATGTTTGGCTGTTTCAAACAGACGAATGCAATACGGTACTTGTTTTTAATGTCTCCCCGCTAATTACAGTTCAGCGTTCTAGGAACGTTTTTCGATTGTATTCCAAATCAATGGGCATTAGGTGATATAATCTGACATACATTATTACTAAGTAAACAGTGTCCCTTTTTTTTATGAAACTATCATATCTAATTGTAGAATGTCGGGGCGTTTTAGTGTATTTTGAGACTTCATCGTTTCTTCCACACAATTTGCCGACTACCTAGGTGAATAAACGATTGACCGTCACTTGAATTATACCCGGACGTTTCGTGCAGGTTTTCACTTCCCTGGGGAGAACTTTAGCTAGTCTAGCTGTTACTGATGCACAAAGTCAATTCTCAAAATAATTTTCGATTTATTTCTCTATTTTTATCTTCAGAGAGCTTGAATCGATTATCAGTGACGATGCAAACTCCATTGCAACGAGGCCAGTTGTTGTCGTAGAGGGAGTGAATCACTTTCAGTTTTCATCGGGCGAAAAACCTGATATAGTGGAGATGGGCGACCTAACCCCAGACGTGTCTGAAACAGAAGCCTGGACCTCACTTGCACTAGTAAAATATTTTGTTTCATATTTATTTTATTTTTTTTTGAATTGCATTAATTTTCTTCATTCATGATATCATATTAATAATAATACTAAATAACAATAAGCATAAAATAAAGAAACACATAATTGTATTATACATTATAACTGCAGTTTATACTCTTATTACTGACAGTTTGTTGGCGCTGTAACATCATGTTTAATTCGCGTGTTTGTTTGAGAGTCAGGCGTTTAAAATCTGAATATATACAACTTACTTGGATAACCAACAAAATAGAGAGTTTTGAATTGTTTACATTTTACTTGAAAGTACTGTAAAAGTACCTAAAATATTTTCACTGTTGTACTGAAATTTGTTTGTTTTTGTTTTAGAGTCATACTTCAAAGTTGCAATAATATATACAGAGAGCTACAATAAAATAAAATACACTAAATAAATACGTGATTAAAACAAGGCAAAGAAAATGGGATTCCAACGGGATTCAAACCCGAGACCTCCGGATTGCTAGACCGGTGCTCTTCCGACTGAGCTATAGAAAACCCTATACGGTGCTCGTCTCAGAAACCCCTTAATTCTCTTTGCCAGAATGGTCAGAAGCTATTATAAACCTGACATAAACCCGAAGGATACAAATCAACTTGGGGATATATGCGAGGGATCACCGAGCGATACAGCTTTTTGTAATAATTAATTCAAACATATAGGGAAACTGACCAGAAATATATTGTGATTAAAAGAAGGCAAAGAAAATGGGATTCCAACGGGATTCGAACCCGAGACCTCCGGATTGCTAGACCGGTGCTCTTCCGACTGAGCTATAGAAAACCCCGTTGGAATCCCATTTTCTTTGCCTTCTTTTAATCACAATATATTTCTGGTCAGTTTCCCTATATGTTTGAATTAATTATTACAAAAAGCTGTATCGCTTTGGTGATCCCTCGCATATATCCCCAAGTTGATTTGTATCATTCGGGTTTATGTCAGGTTTATAATAGCTTCTGACCATTCTGGCAAAGAGAATTAAGGGGTTTCTGGGACGAGAACTGTCTAGGGTTTTCTATAGCTCAGTCGGAAGAGCACCGGTCTAGCAATCCGGAGGTCTCGGGTTCGAATCCCGTTGGAATCCCATTTTCTTTGCCTTCTTTTAATCACAATATATTTCTGGTCAGTTTTCCTATATGTTTGAATTAAATAAATACGTGTTAAAGTTGACATATTAAATTTACAATAAAACAGTCTTTAATTCATTTTCACTTATCAGGTAGTGAAGGACTTCATCGCTTATAACCTCGGGTTGGACATGGTCGGATCTTTCTCAAGACTGAACTCATACTTCCAGCAGACGCATGACAAGATAGCGCCCCTTACGGCCCTCAAGGATCTTGAGTGGAATGGTACATCATGTACGTGGGCCAAAAATGCTCAGGTGTGTTAAAGATATTAACCCCCTTGACTATACGGGAATCTGGTTTGCTACGTACAACGTCTATTTGAATTTCAGAATACCGAATGGGTCGGATTACATATGTGTAGGGAGGGTCGATATTAATAATGTAGTGGTTTATCTGAAGCAATTAAAGGGTACCACCACACAAACATAATATTCGTATAAATGAAAGGTAACATCTTTAATAGTCCATTCCATCAACAAGTTCAGAAAGACATGTTTCCAGAAAAAATATATATATAATTGGAAAACGCATTACCATTCTAAAGCATGTGTTCTTGGGTCTGCATGTACGAAGATTACATTTGTCCAAAGCGAACGAATCGTCCTGGATTCTATTATCTCCAAACGTATGCGTGAATAGAATTGGCGCACTCGCAAATGTTTGGCGCGTACGGAACCATGAAATAATAATGGTTCCGTAAGTGGTGGTAATTAATTGCATTGTTTATGAACTACACAACCCTTTTCAAAATGTTGGGTATCTATTAGATATACAAAAACGGTACCAAAACATATAATTATGTGATGTTCTTTGCCTGGTGGTCCCCTTTAAATATGGGGTTAATGTGGCTTTGGATTCTTACACCCACATTGTTCTCTGTCGGGTCTATACTAATGTTATATAAAGTCATAACCCATTTATTGCTTTATAGTTTTAGGATCGTCCCATGTAGGTTCTTTCGCCCTCTAAATTCCACTCAGTGATTGCCACGACACTTGCCCCCGTGATCATTGCTACAATGTTTTTTTTATTTTTTTTTTTATTTCTTCACAATTTTGTTTTTGTGAAAGTTAGAGTGCACGGTTAACGTTCGGGGTATGGTTGAAGTCTTTGATCTTTGTAGCGGAGCAAATGTCATGGAACCGCCGCCCGATGCTTGGGTCGATTCTGACTATAATATCATGTAATTCCTTCAAACAACTGGCAATAAAACATCTCCGTCTACTGTATTCACTTTGATCGGAATGGCATCTAAAAGAAATGGGTATCTTTCATTTGTAATCAAAATTACTACATACATTAGTTATCAGAATACAATTGCATTGAACATCTCCCAGGAACTGGTGGCGGCTTTCCCCCATGATCTTTCGACGCCCGTCACCATCTACAGTGTTGGCTACACTGACCAAGGAGCCTTTGAGAACTCCAAGCCGAGCATAGTCAAGGTTTGAAAAGCAGCTTTATATAGTGTTGATCATATTGTTTCGTTTGGACTGTACGTTACATACAACTTAAAGATAGCTGGAAGGAGTATGATTTTCATGGGTTGAATATCAGCTCTCTTTTCTACATGTAGTAGTTATTTTTCGCAATAGAGTTTAAATTGCGGTCGAAAAGTTCTTCACGTGTCAATGTGCGAGTATATCTGAAATATAAGATATCATCCTCATCACATCCGTTTTGGTCAATCATGTGCCACGGTAACAATTTGAACTGTGGGCCAACCATAATTAATCACGGATATTTTTTTAATTAACAGGTGGTGTGGTAGTAATATTATTGTTTCATATATTAAAATGTTGTTGATAGAATTGTGATCTATTAAAAAAAACGACAACATAATATTGATTAATTACACTAAAATTGAGAGCGAATAACGCAAGGAAATCGCACTCGACGGTACAAAAAACAGAAAAAAAGTACGCTTTGTCACCTACCATGTGAAAGAATAGTATCATAACTTATCTTTAAATGTAAGTATTTTGACAAAAACTGCTTTGAAATTGACTATTTGAGCAATAAAATGATCGAGAAAAAAGGAATAATTACCATAGATTCAATCAAATTGCATAATACGTTGCATGCAAAAGCTATGCAAGCGCACGCACGCACGGCATGCGGGCTTGCCGATGGTATATCTAATACTAATATAACTAATACCCAGCCCGGCGGGGAGGGGCGACCAGGCGGTGAATTTAGGCTCAATGTCACCAGCGTGGTGGCGCCGTGCATGGCGTTTCAACTGATATTTCTGCATTTAACGATACTTATGTTTGGACTTGATCACACAAGCCCCTTTTAAAACCATTTCAACAATAAGGATCAATACAATTGGCCAATGTAGATGCTTTTGGTAATTTTGACCAAAACTGTTTTGGGGCTTTAATTGAAGCTGAATAAAACTAACTTCCTAATTTAAAAAAATACTCTAGTGAAACTATGTAGGCCTATTTATTATCATTAATATTATTATTATAAAAGAAAGGAGTTTTTTGTTTTCTATTGATCTATGTATCTTGTATTTATTAAGGGCTCCGATGGCATCGCAGTGATCACCACGAGGTCAAAGGTCTTTCCCGACCCGGGCGTGTCTTCCGTGTACATGGATTCGGCCTTCGAGATCGCAGTCAAGTTTAAGAACCAGGGGGCCGTGGCCAGGATCGTCAAGGAAGACGGTTACGGGGAAAGCGCCACCTGTCGGCAGGTCAATGAGGTGAGTTGTATTTAAAGGACCTAAAGAATATAACGTACTTTGGCACTTATTTCATAGTTTATGACTTGTAAAATAGGTCTGCCGAAAAAAAATCCATGAAAATAAACACAGTAGTGATTTAAGACTAACTTTCTGATGCCAAATCTCATTTACAGCCAGTTTACGCCCCACCCACATTTAGGGTCCCAAATCGGCAGCGTGATTGACACGTGATCGACAATTCATTGGCTTACGTCATGACGCGTCATCTACAGAATTTAGTTCATTAGTCCGCTCTTTAGATGACGTCACATTTTGGCGATTTAAAAGGGGCGTTCCCAGGTCAATTAGATATTTACTAATTACCCCAAAATTAATTGATTTTATGAGAAATTACTGCCAAATTATTTTTCTTCAGGAAAAATTACGTAGAGAGAGTCGAATTGTGAAAATTAGGCCATCTAGACGCTGTAGTTCCTTTAATTGCAATGTTTAATGCAAGAGCAGCGCAGACGGGCCAGAGGTAGTTTGGATTCGTAAATCAGATGCGTGTAGCCATCTTGCGAACGCCTTGCGCACGGTGTGTACTACAGACTGACTCTGTGTAATGTAGTGCACACAAACTAGACTATTGTTCAACATGCACGTGACTCGTAGTGTAGCATCCCCACACATATCATTGAGGTACAAGTCTATAATATCAGCTCCCTTGGTATATCACCATAACCACAACCACCACCATCATCATCATCATCGTCATCATCATCATCATCATCATCATCATCATCATCATCATCATCATCATCATCATCATCATCATCATCATCATCATCAACAAACCAACAGCAACAGCAGTATTAGCATCATTCAGATTATCATGATGATCATGTTCATGTACATTATCATAATCATCATCATCTCATCATTATCATTATCATCTTCATCATCATCATCATCATCATCATCATCATCATCATTTTCATTGCATTTGGCTTCTTTATCTTATGACAAGTTTTATTGTTTCCTGTATCATCTTTTATAGAACAAGGGTGCTGACCGACAACTCCGACAGACGGAATGCAGAAAAGAAATGAGGGCCATTAGGAAAGTGCGAACGAGAAGAGAGTCGATAACAAATAAATGATGATGATAAAGATGATGATTATGATTATAATTATGACGACGATGATGATGAGGATGATGATGATGATGATGATGATGATGATGATGATGATGATGATGATGATGATGATGATGATGATGATGATCCACAGCACTTGTATAGCGCCATGTATCTGTTTCAAACGTTCAACGTACTGTATTGTATTGTCTTGTTGGAAATGGAAAGAAAAATGTAACTTGACTTTACACATATGATTGAGTATGATTGGTATGATATGTATGAGGAGGAATATGAATACCGTACTTCTGTATGTATGTGTGTATTAAAATATTGAGATAATGGAAATACAAACATTGAGATACTCCATTCATGGTTACACAAGCTAGGATCTGAGTAGACCGCAGAGTCACCAACCCGTGGCGTGACAACCCTTTTATGCTTCATATCCCTCTGTCATGTATGTGGCTCGTTCAGCTAATATCGCTCAATATTGATGTTATCCCATCATGGCTTTCCCTGCCTGCCATTTTATCTTTCTCCTGTCATTTCAGCTTGCATATGTCTACACTCCATAATAATGATTAATTAAGTATACTGTTCTTTATTTTAGGCAGCTCTATCTTATGCCTACAGCGCAGCGCCAGAAGCAGTAAAGACAAGGTACGACACAAGAGGGCGGCAGATGGCATTCGCAGAAGACGTAATCAACTTTAATGGCTCGGACTGGGTTGACTCGCACGTCCAGTACGAAACGATGACCAATGGCACAATTTTAGTGAGTACAAATAAGCAGAAATTACCCCTGAGGAGTAGATAATGTGTTGCAAGAGAAAGGGGTGTGATAATGACCGACTATGGATACCCTATTGTAAAATTTGCACCCTCACTAACCCCTCCCCCATTTATATGGGTTTAAACAATACACGAAGACATTCAAGGCCCGAATTGTATTTTGTTTATTTTGCTATCTGTGTTTCATCAACGCGTTGTATTAAACAAAAGATACATTCAAATAATAAAATGTACATAATATCAAATTATTATCTTATGATGTGTTGACTGTTGAGTAAGTCGGGCCTAAGTCAATATAATATAAAACATAAATACAACATCATCTAATGTTACACAAGCATGACAAGGCTCAACGTTAACTTCACTGACGTCATTATTTTGTACAATTAAAATAGTCATGATTAAACATTTTCAGCAAGAAAGAGGTAAGCAGATCAATTTCACCGTCATTCGACAATAATACATCTGAACGTACGACCCATTTGTTCAAAATCCTTTGTCTATAATTATCTTTTCTTTCCTCAGGTGACACGTAGCTGAATTACACCAACGAAGAAGGTGGCTCTTGAAACCATTTAGATGATTTGCAGGAATTGTTACCCTCATCTAAATGCTGAAGGGCGCTAATGAGTATTGCCATTGAACTAGAAATAGAACTACACGACCCTTCGAGAGCTGAGTTGTCAAACAACCACTATACAGGGTGGCCCCAAAAAACGGAACGGGGCACTTCCCAAAATATAGTACCAAACTATATATGTCCATCAGTAGGGTGTCTTTTCCAATGAAAAACGATACCAAGAAAATTAATTTTGCACTCCCTGCCCGTAATACGACCATGCCTATTCACTCGACACACGACTGAGTGCACACTAACAATGTCGCGCGTTGTTCAACGCTATGAAAGGCGGTACGTGCGATGGATCAAGCACTGGCTTGTTAAAAATTAACAAAAAAGAGAACCTGACATGGTGTCACTCACAGCGCTCTAAAACAAAAACTACACCACCAAATTGACTGTTCTTGGTGTCGTTGTTCATTTGAAAAGACACCCTATCCGATGGACATAATACATTTGTTACTATATTATGAGAAGTGCCCCGTTCCGTTTTTGTTGGGCCACCCTGTATATACCGCAAGCTGATGTAGGCGAACAGTGCCCTAGAACATGTTGAACGTATGAATTATATGATGATTATGTGTGTCGACACACTAATATGTTTGCAGACTGAAGTAATCTTGCACTAAAAGGAATCTTTAATTATTCTACAAACAGATAAACAATATACTTCATTTCTTTTTACATGTTTTAAAGTGACACCTAGTTCACGTCACACCGCCGTCATTGATTTTCCGCGAGCCAAGCTGATGGCGACGTACCGAGCCATGGACCACGCTATACATGTTATACGTCGCAAGTATGTGTGTCGACTCGCTGTATGCGTAGTCTAAACTAAAATGCATAATCATTCTTTAATTTTCTTGAAGGGAAAGTTTAGTAATCATTATTTTTGTTACACATTCTCCATAAGGTGACATCTAGTTCGCTGTACACCGATGACGACGTTCCGCGAGCCAAGCTGGCAGGCATGTTCTAATGTAAGCTGATGTCGACTTACCTTACCATCCTACCGAGCCCTAGAGTCTTTTAGATCGATATGGTTTGTGTCGACAAGCTACGTGCGAATTGTTAACTAAATGTGCATAACGATTGTTTAACTAACTTTTAGGGAAAGTTAACTATTCATTATTTGTGTTATACTTTCTCCCTTAGGTGACATCTAGTTCGCTGTTCACCGATGTCGACTTTCCGCGAGCCAAGCTGGCAGGCATGTTCTACTGTAAGTTGATGTCGCCATACCGAGCCCTGGAGTGGATGTACGTAGACTCGCTGCGTGTTGTTAGGAGGGAGGATTGATCTTATGCTACTACATCAGGGGCGTAGCTACCGCATGGCGGGCAGGTTGGAAGGGGGGGGGGGGATGTGTCTCCCACACATTTTCTTTGCCCCCAGGTGCCGCCCCCCTGTCCCCACACAAATTCTTACTTCCATGAAGAAAAAAAGATGTACAACAGATAGCGGCCAACAAACATGTCATATTAGCAATTAATATAATCATTATATAGGCCACGATCATGTATCATACTCGTAAAAATATCATTAGATCATAGTTATGAGGTGTAAAGGATGATTTAGGCCTCACCAGGTTTTCGTAGGCAATGGGTTAACTAATAACAAACAAATATGAACATGTATTTCTTCTTTCAATATTTTAAGTCATTCTATGCTTTATAATGAAAACGACAAATTAATTACTGCATTGAAAAGCAACACGCACCGATATATATTGCATTCTTTTCTAGTATATCGTTTAAAGCATAGTACAGTTTTGGTCAAACTGAATTTTAGTAACCAAAACCTGCTCCATAACATTACAAACTAATAGTTATATAACTCCACACCCTCGAAAGGTATACAAAATTACAAACGACTATTAAAGTGAAAAGTCTGTTATCATTTTTTTTAATGTTTAAACACAAGAGGGCGCTCTCTAAAAACGCATCGGTTTTTTATTTTTAAAAATTGTGCATGTGATGTTTTGTTGAAATAATTATTACATAAAGAGATCAACAACTACTTTAAACCTCTTTTGTAAACAAATTTAAAAAGTGTAAGCATTTTATTTTGTTTTTCTTAAATCATCAAATAAACCTGGGGCCTAAGGTTTATTCCGATCGATATAATTGATATTTCAGCTGTTTCTGAACCGATTGTGATAAACAAAAGTTTATTCTGTCATTACAATTGTACGCACTTTCAAATTTGACACTCAGTTTGTCATTACCTCACAGTATTTCTTGAAGCGCCCTCTATACCAAAAATAAACTACACCTTTAATATTAAAAAAAAATAACATTGTTTAGTAGAGGAAATTATGTACAATAGAAACTATAATGTCACGTTTCATTATAATAACAATTGTCCAATGTACACTGGCTCCTCCGTATTATAGCAATAGCAACGGAGACCTGTTTCCTCTTTCTGTCTACCTTTCAACATGTTCAAAACTGTATGTATTTTAATATGAACGTTGATTTGAAACATCATTATAAAACACCATAATTGAAGCAATTTTTAAACATTTTATTTTTTGAATACAAATAATATACATCGTACAAGTATAAGTATGTGTTTATTTCTGTATTTTATCAAACAATGTACCACTTGTGTTTAATATTCGAATCTGCTTTACTCTTGCTATATTGTTGGATTTTGATAACACCAATTATGTGTTTAAGATATTGTTATCAAAATAAAATAAAGTCAAGGTGATCGAGCCCGATACTCTTTACTTCATATATTTTAGCTGCATTTGAATTATAAATGTACATTATACATGTTATACCAATGACTGAACTCGACTGTACAACTTCACTGCTAGAATAACAATGTAGTGCAAATGTAATATTAATGTAATCAACCGTAGACGTCATCAAATTTAAATATAGTCAATACTGCTTAAAGGGATCTAGTAACATGTGCAAAAAGTGATGAATGGTAGAACAATGTACAGTATATTGTTGTTATTTGATATGTCCATTAGGTATATTGTGAACATTCCAAGTTAAATGGACGTTATTATGGCCGAGTAAAGAGTAAAAATGCAAGGTGATATTCACCAAATCATTGCACTGACTTTGTACGCAACTTTCCAGTAGATATAGTTTAAAGGGACAGATCCACTTTTACAAAACGTCTGAACAGCTTTCAGTTGACGGATAGGGATCAATGTAACACGCAAAAAAAAAAATCAGAGCGAACAGCCCTCTAATTTGGATTCTACGAATGAAAAACGAATGCGTCCCTCCATTTAAACTATATATCGGTCAATAAAGGAGTTCAACTGATTTAGCATAATATTACAACAATATAGTACTAATTCTCGTAAAGGTATTGTGAAGCCGACATTTGTTAACGTATGTCACGGAAAAAGATCTCAAAAAGAAAGAATATATAATTACATGTAGTCAGTTTAAGCGAAGTTTGGGTATTTTGCTTGGTAAACGCTCACACATTAGTACTTATGCGCGGCTCACGTAGCTAGCGGGGGTCACGTAGGGGTCATGCATACCGATCTGGCGCTCCGTGAAATATATGTACGAACTTACTCACCGGCCAAAAATACGTATGTACATAATTAACCGACGTCCCTCAGTTTATTCAGTTTTAGGTCTATAACTCCACGAAAAAGAGATTTCAAGCCCTAATTTTTTCAGGCATGCTATTAAATGACATTTCCTTTCATATAAGACAATAACCTCGCAACTTTTGAATTTTGGCTTGCAAAAGTGGATCTCTCCCTTTAACGAAAGGGAAATTCGAAAAACAGAAACCTGTCCCATGCTTCTATTGTTAATAAGAATACAACAAGGTATAACGGAACCGCTACAATTCCAATTGGATTTTGCGGATTTGGACAATGTTACTAGATCCCTTTAAAGTGTTAATTCTAAGATTTATTACATTTGATATTTGTGATGGTATTCAGGGGAATCGACGGGGAAGTGAGGAAAGCACGCAGTGCATTTTCAATAATTCAAGGGCGTGTCAATTATTCATCGCTATGTCCTTCATAAACTATTCTTAACACGCTGTTATCTGTTCTATCCTTCCAAGTTCACCTTGAATGAGTCTAATAGTGCGATTTTGCGATTTGGTCGATGAAACAGGATCATGTTAATGCTATAGCATTGAAATGATGTAGGTGATAGCAGAGTAATGACGTTTTAAACTTTGTATTCGTATACTAAGCAACGTTTCCCGCCTTTGAAAGTTGTGTGAAAGTGTTTGATCTGGATTGCGAGGTGTGAAATATGCGTACCAAAGCAAGGGCGTTTAAAATGGTTATATCTCTACTACATTTATTTTTCTCCCTGGGCGCCGACCAAATTATGGGCTTTGAATAATTAACCAACCTTTCACGCGGTATTCAGACACCGATTTTGTGTGTTCCAGTTCCTGTGCTCACCCTTACACCATGAACCTACTACTTACACCTACTTCCCTCATATCATTGCTGACGTATTTGTTGAAAATCTCAAGCTATATAATTATCATGTATCGGTAATGGATTAATGAATTTCGTAAAATTGTATATGGTCCACATCCTGATTTCAAATTTCTATTTTGTTTCAAGTAAATGAAAAAGAGCAAAGAAACTGTGCTTCCACGGGCAGTATTGTGTTATGCTTTGAACATGATCATGAACATGGCGACCGCTCACAGTATAACTTTATCAAACGAATTTAAGAACAATGCGAGAGGCGGCGGGGAGGGGGGGGGGGGGGGGGGGGGGGGGGGGGGAGAGGCCGGAAGAAAGAAAACGAAATGTGAAAACATGACTGGTATTACTAGAGGGAAACATTTTTATCTGAGAAAAATGATACCGAAATTCACATTATATAGAAACACTTTTTGACATTAATATCAACATTTGTGCATTTTCTCAGTAAAAGATCCCCTTCCCGTAAAAAAAAAACAGTCAGGTTGTTCCCATGGCATTCTAGAAACATGTCGTTCCGTTTTATAGTGGGGCTACCCCGTATCGCAGTAACTGTCTGGAGTAGTGTACCAGGGGTGCAGTTGAAGTGATTAATGATTGGGTGTGGATGCTTAATCATTCGAGACAGTGACGTAGCTATGAGAGGTTGGGGATGCACTTACCCTCACGAATTTGTCGAAATCAATGAAAAAATCAGATCTGTTAAAGAAATAAAGCAATACAACATAGAGTGTTCCCCCAATAATTCGGGCCCCCCCCCCCCCCCCCCCCCGGCCCACCCAATCAGTCAGAGCAGACTACACCGCTGTTTCAAAAGACTCTGGATCCGGCAGCTCAGATTGCAGAAGTGATGTATTTAACGCCTCTTTGAAATTGCTCGGGTCGACAGGAGTAAACATAATTACCTGGAATAATGTCTACTGAATTGCTTCTGAATGCACGTAATATAAATTCGTGGAATGTGTTGTATATATAACCACCATCGATATAAAAAAAATAATTACCACTAACGAACTGTGCCAACGCCCCCAACGATTGCCCGAACGCTGTCTGCATTACACGAAATGCGTGTGACGTCATTGTAGGCGGAAGTTCGTATTTATCCGTCTGGATAAATGCAACTTCCACACCTGTAATGACGGAATTTGACCACGCCCCTGCACAAGCGAATTTCAAGGGGCGGGGCTTATTAGAACGTCGTGGAAAGCTTTCACACTGATGAAACTGACATGTCATTTTTTAATCTTATTGTAGTTATTTGTTTAATTCAACCTCAAGCTTGAATATTGACCAATAATAATTATATTTTATGTAATGTAACGATGATAAGTAGTAGGATTCAGTATTAACTTGTTTCTTGCAGTATAAATTAGCGTTCCAAAAAGGTTACACTGATTGGCACACGAACATTGATTTTTGATTGTGTTTTTTTTTTGCATCGTTTAAAGATGATTTGCATCTCATCCTATAAGTTATTGAAACTTCATTATAACTAACTTATTAAAAGAAAAGCCAGCGGATTGTTGCCCTATCTAGGATTGTATGTTGATAGAGCACCTCTATTGCGATGGCAGCCCTATTATTTGTCTTACAAAAACAATTATATCAAATTTTGCATGATTTGATGGGAAGAAATGATTCACCCGACGGCAAACATTTCATCACGGAGATTAAAGCTTCTATAGAGTTCTTGCTGTAATTGGTTTAACCATTTACACATGTTATTACCGCGAGTTATTGTGTTGATATAATTATACAAATGAAATCCTGATGCATCGCAGGTCTATTATACAAGCGGCAGAGGATTCTACACAATAATCCAATCTTGTAATAAACCAGATCGACCGCCACGATGTCACACAAATATGCGTCTATATATGTCTATGGGGTATTTATGTTTGATTTTCATTATATCCGTCACCTGTCTATATTTATACTAATTATAAATACATTTAAATTAAATTATAGGCGATCGGATCGCATTCATCAACAAATTATTGTACTGTACAATCTAATTAAAACACATACAATTTCCAAATTGCGATATTCACCACTATCTTTAAAAAACGGGGAATTCCCTAAAAATATACTACTAAATAATGAAAATAAATCCTGGATAATATATATATACTAAATCATGTTAAACAAGGATAAGCATAGTTCACCCATGGGCATTCACGCCGCTTCATCGTTCCGATGTGCCGATTATAAATGGGAGCTAGCTTCCCGATACTAACTAATTGATACGAGATTGATCATTTTATGATTTAGATAAATCAGGTTGTCTCATCTTGATGTCCGCGAGGAGAATGACCTTGTTTTTTACTCTCCAGTGTAAACAATATCTCCAGTAAAATATCTTAGTCAATAATATTGTGCGTGGTACATGAATGAAAGGTGTTAGTCAATAATAGATCAATCTACTATACTAAAGTAGCCGATCATGTATGTCTGTCTGTCTGTCTGTCTGTCTGTCCATCTATGCATTTCGTAGTGCATTGAGGCACCAACATCAAACTTTGGGTAGTGATTGGTGATGACCCATAGAGGTTTGTGGTCTGGGTCAGGTCGGGGTCAGTTTGACCAGTGGTCAGTTATGAATCGGCCAATATTCCACGTTCATTTGCCATGCAGTCGCGTGGAGCGCTGATCATCACACATGCTTGCGACGGAAGTACCGTGAAAAGTGTGTTGCTGAAATGACCTTTCATTATGTAGTCTTTGTTCAGCCTGGAATCGATACGTTGTAAATTACTTACGCACATTATCGTATGCCTGTCAAATCGGAAATAACACGTGTGCCGCTGTGTGCGCCTGAATTAAGACTATCGTAATTTGCTTGCGAATTGTTGTTTTTCAAACTTTTAAATAATATGGATTTAAAAATTGTAATGACTGATTTTCGAATAGAATTAAAACAAATCTGATGAAATATATGTATTTCTATCAAGAAACGGACGGTACATTCCAAAAGCGAAAGCGACCGTCGGGCGGGGAATTTGCATAGACTATATACAGGGTAGCGGAATATTGTAGGTCCGGCATCTGTGCATTGTCAACGCACAATCTACTACATTGTACACACATTCGTGTGATTGTACATGTCCGTATATATGCATGACTGAATTTGATCGGTGATTTTTGTTCACATTTTCAACACGATATTCGCAAAATTGGCAAAACAGGGTATACGGCTACCAAAATAGGTTTCTCTCTGTCACTGGTTTAATTTTCAATACAGGCTAATTGTAAATGTTTGCTCGAAGTGCATACTTTGTTGTACTGAAGTATAAAAAATGTGTGCTTTTTGTAAATAACGTGTAAACAAGAAGAGCAAGGAATTAGGGTTATTGATCTACTTGACAACGATTTAATTAATACTGTTTATTGTTTGACATGTGATCGCTGGCAGCATACCTAGGGTTTTTACAAGGGGGGGGGGGGGTAGGGGGGGTTATTGCGTCAACCAACATTTTCGACGGGCTGGGTGTTGGCCAAGTATTTCGAGGGGGGTGTCGGTCAAGTAACTCGAGGGGGTGTCGGTCAAGTATTTCGAGGGGGGTGTCGGTGAAGAATTTTCGAGGGTGGTGTCGGTCAAATATTTCGTGGGGGGGGGGGGGGCGGTGAAGAATTTTCGAAGGGGGGAGGGATGTTGGTGAAGAATCTCGATGGGGGGTGGGGGATTTTTCGAGGGGGGTGTCAGTGAAGATTTTTTCGAGAGGGGGTACCAGTGAAGATTCTTTCGGTATCGCTGAAGAATTTGTGAGGGGAGTGGGTGTCCGTGAATATTTTTTGAGGGGGGGGGGGGGGTGGTTATTTCCTCAACCAACATTTTTGAGGGGTCAGGTGTCGGTCAAGTATTTCGAGTGGGGAGGGGGGGGGGGCTGTCGGTGAAGAATTTTCGAGGGAGAGTGTCGGTGAAGAATTTGTAAGGGGGGTGGGTGTCCTCACCCCCCCCCCCCCCAACCCGGGTACCCATATGCCTTTGAATATGAGATTGAATCACCACCGGGGGGGGGGGGGGGGGTGTCGGTGAAGAATCTTGAAAGGGGGGGTGGGTTGTCGGTGAAGAATTTTCTAGGGGGGTGTCAGTAAAGATTTTATTGAGAGGGAGTAACAGTGAAGATTCTTTCGAAGGGGGGTGGTGGGGGTGTAGGAGAAGATTTTTCGAGGGGGGGGGTTGTCGGTGAATATTTTTCGACGCGAGGGGGGTGTCGATGAAGATTTTCTCGAGAGGGGGTACTGGTGAAGATTCTTTCAAAAGGGGGCGGGGGTGTCGGTGAAGAATTTGTGAGGGGGGTTCATGGTGTCCGTGAATATGTTTTTGAGGGGGGGGGGGAAACCCCAAAACAGCCCTTTTTCATCAAAGTGAAATTTGAACCCCCCCCCCCCCCCCCCGTGTACGCATATGCCTGTGAATATGAGATTGTATTTTTAATTATACACTTATTAAATCATATCATAACCATTCAAACAGAGATTCCATTAATTGACCAAATGTTTTTTACAGGATAGATACAAAAAATAACGAAATACAAATATACAACATACAACATTATCTTACTCAAAGATCTGGTGACGGGTAATTTGCTAGTGTATACTATAATGAAAAGGGAGAGATCCTTACTGTATTTGATTTAGAACACGTTTACGTTATTTGTATACATTTCCTGTTGCATTATCCCAGGAAGGAAGTTCAGAAGTTTGGAAAATGTATAAATTTAGCATTCATATTGTCTATTTGTGTATGGATGCATCGCATACAAATTTGTTGGTATGAAAGGCGACTTCATGAGACTGGGCCTAGGTACCCACATGTACATGTACATGTAAGGCTGTCAAGGGCACACATGTACATTAAAGGGATCTACAATGTAGTAACTTTATTGACATACAATGTGCAAAAATTGAAGATGGGTTGATAAAATGTGTTTTTCTGAAGTCTAATACAAATGTAAGTCCACTGAGTGATGTGTGAAAATTCCATGGTCAATGAATGTCATATACTGGGTAATGAGCAACAATGCAAAGTGATATTTGCTAACTCATTGCACTGACTTTGTACACAGTTTAAATTCTCCAGTGGAGAATGTCAAATCCGAACACTTCAATCATTAATATCTTTTTAAAGTAAGAGAAGTAAATAAAGAAAATCAAAACCTGTTCCATGCTAAATTAGGAATACAACACAGTATGTGAGAACCACTAGAGTTCTACGTACGTTTTGTGAATTTTTGACAATGTGACAAGATCCCTTTAAACAGGTTCGTTAAAAATCATGCCACATTTTATGGTTGGTAAGAGCCAATGATCGCTATGTAATTAAAATTGATGGTGTAAATTGATATTGAGAATAACAACTTTATCTTTGCCATTTTCGTTGAAATAGTTTTTCTCTCTGGTGACTATTAAAGCATGACATAAAAGCACAAAAATAACTACTTTGTTTTCCCAGGGATGTTTGAGGTTAAAACCAGACCAAGATCTAGAAATGTAAAAAAAAAAATTCTTTGTCACACGTAATGTGCTAATATTCTATTCCAAACAGTTCCATTTAATTGACGGAAAAAATATTTTGAAATTACAAAGTGACATTGAAATTAATAGTCCAGGCTCCAGACGTGACAAATACATTTGTCATGTGATTATTATATGAAAACATGTGAAACAGAGAACACCTGCATTAATAATTCATTTGACAGCGAGACTGACAATCAAAGTAAGATTTTGAAAATAGAATTTGATGTTTACTTGAGAAATTAAAACTGGCGTAATATGCAAACTTAATTTTAAATTTTTTTTTAGCTGAGCATGCTTACCGTATTTGATGGTGTATTAACCGCACCTCTTTCCATACAGAAGAATTTGCAAGAAGGGGGGAGCGGTTAATACACAGAGATACATATTTCAGGCAATAATATCAGTTTATGTGGAGTGAAAAGCTTGATAGGCTTTAATTTCTGTTGTAAATTGTACTCAAATCAGAAACAAGTAACTTGTGTTGTTGTTGTTGTTGTTGTTGTTTTGTGTACTTAAAGTTGACAAAAGTTAGGGGGAAATCATGGAATTTGATTATGGTGCAATGATTCCCAGAACAGATGTATTATCTAGAAAATCTTTTTTCCTCTTCAATGACAAGCCAAAGTTGGGGGTGTGGTTAATACATACATGTAGGTGCAGTTTATACACCGGAAAATACGGTAGTAGCTTCATAAATGTGTGTTTACTAGAAAGGTTAGTTTTTATGATTAATCAGTTGATCTAGCAAGTGATTTCAAGTTCAAATTGTACTTGCCCACAACTGATTTTCACTTGCCCTGGGCAAATAGGCAAGCGGGCAAGTGGGCAACTTGTATAGCCCAGGTACATGTATACTGTCAAGTTCCATGGGAGAATTAGAAACAGCTCTACTGTTGACTTGCCCAATATATCATTCAATTTCCCCTTGTGCTAAATAAGGGCAATCTTTGACTATTCTTCAACATTATGTTTTCGTAAATGAATCAAGGTTATTATTAGAAACTGGCAAATGCAGGCATTTATTATGTTAGATCATCAATCATTGTTTTAAAAGAAAATCATTGTTTTAATATCTTGGAATTGTCAGGACTGACCTCCAGCTTTTTACCCCTTTTGACTTTGTCGATCAATTTCCTCCCCTGAAAGCCAACAGTGGGCATCGGCACGTACACTTGGGTGTTCTGTTTTGAACATAATACAATTATTTAATGCAATATAATTATGATCTCGTGCAACAAAGCTGGTTGCCATAGAAACCGTAATTTATAGGCACATACTTGTGTTTAATGAGTTTGAAAGAAAACAAATTGATGAGAGATCATAAAGTTGACACACATATTTTATGGCTAACAAGTTACTTGATGCAGTCAGTAGAATGCTGAGATAGAAAACAAAACCATAATAATTTATGGCCATGATGGCTTTTAATAAAGATGACCAACAATACATGTTGTTGATATATAGCCCACCTGTACATTTTACAGCTTTGGTCTGTGCAGTATTTTGTTTCACTTGTTTGTACGTTTCTACAGTTTGTACATTTCCTGTTGCATGGTCAGGAAGGAAGGGAGTTCAGAAGTTTGGACAGCATCAAAAATAAATTTGTAACAAAGGTTGGTTTTTTTAAACCTTACAATTATAAAAATGAGGACACTTGTAGTGGATATATAATAAAAAATCAAGATAGTACACACCAGTGAAAAGAAATGCATGGGGGCTCAGGGCTTTTAGCTCAAGAAATGCCAAATAGAGCCCTCGAAAATCATAAAAGTGCCCCCCATAAATTTTGCTTCTAGACTTCAATGCAAAAAAATTTAGAGTGCTACTTTATGCATTCATGAGAGCTTGAAAAGTAGCCCCCGAAAAATAAATTGTATTTTTACCCCCCCCTGGCTGCAAAGGTGTTTAACCTTGTGAAAAATAAGGGCACTTTTATTGGATGATAAAATGTTGTAAAATAAGTTCATCCAGGGATTATGAAAACATAATTTGAGTTTGATACCCAATACCCAGTACTTTTATATCAATTTGCAATCACCTCTCAAGATGGTTCAAACTCTCTTGTTACTTGATCAGACTTTGGCCGATGAATCCTCTTATTCACATTCTTTCATAACTGCAACAAATACATGAAGAGTGGACTTGCACTTTAAAGGGACTTGGTAACATTGTACAAATCCTCAAAATCCAATTGGAGTCTAGCAGTTCCCTCATACATGTACCTTGTTATATTTGTATTAACAATAAAATCATGTGACAGGTTTTGGTTTTTCAAATTTCCCTTTACTTAAAAAGATATTTACGACGAAGTGTACAGATGTTAAATTATCCACTGGACCTCAAAAACCGTGTATGCAATGAATGCAAGTGAATGCAATGGTTACTTGGTTAGTGAATATCACTGTGCATTTTTGCTCATTAGTCGGCCATATAACGTCCATTTAACTTGAAATTTTCACACAACACCCAACTGTGGACATATCAGATAACAACAATATACATTGTATCAACCACCCATCACTTTTTGCACATGTGTCAACAAAGTTACTAGATCCCTTTAATAGTGTTTGGGGCCTCTGTGTATTTAGCTTGGCTAAGGTTACTCAAGTTTGAGAGAAAGTGTTCGTGTAATCAAGGAGGTTTAATTTCCACCCTGTTCACAGTCAGTGCTATTAGTATGGGACGCTTGGTTCTTCAGCTGACTTGACTTTCAGTGCTTGGGTTACACTGTTTTATTCACATCATGTATCCCTGGGAGAATATAATTCAGCTGTGCATGAGAATACATTGTACTTGTACATTGTAGGTGAGGGTAGATATTGTCCCCATTTTCCTGCTGGTGCTGTTGGGGGACTAAATTTGTAAAAAAAAGGTATTTGGTGGCCCCCAACAAAGAAAATAGTAAAAGCTTTCTATTTTTGGTTGTCTAGTAAAAATACAACAGTATGAATGTAAGCAAATTCATGAACTTATTGATATACATGACCAAAATGTATTCAATATGTCTTGTTTCCGAAAAAAATAAGCCCTGGTTTCTCACTTTCTGCCAGGTGAGCCACCACTAGATTTTTGAGTATGTAATGTAATAAAAAAGCAAGTACATGTACTTATTAGGTTTCAGATCAATTAAACCAATGTCGCCACCTTTCAAATGAGGAAACAAAGGGTTGAGGGAGGGGGGGGGGGGGGGGGGGGTGGTCCTCTAATTGCCCATCCTTGGAATTTCTCCCCTCCCCCTTATGTAGAGAAGTCATGCCTCCTGGGTGCCCCCCTCTTGTGGGTTCAGCAAGCAAGCAAGCAAGCGACTAGCTAGCGGCAAGCTTAAAGGGGAAGGAACTCCTAGCCTTTTGACTTACTGGATGTGATGAGAGCATAACTCTTGTCATTTCTAGTCACTTATTTCCTCTTGAATATTCCCAATAATGAAAATAATCAATATTTTATGGCCCACTGTTGTCTGCTTTCAATGCCAACAGGAGGCGGCCATTTCTTCAACTTCTCGCTGTGAAATGACGTGTCAGGCGGAGAACACAATAGCGGGTTACGATAATGCCATTGTGTTCTCCGCCTGCCACGTCATTTCACCGCGAGTAGTTGAAGAAATGGCCGCCTCCTATGGGCATTGAAAGCAGACGACAGTGGTCCATAAAATATTGATTATTTTTGTAATCGGGAATATTCATGAGGAAATAAGTGACTAGCAATGATAGTAGTTATGCTCTCATCACATCCAGTAAGTCAAAAGGATAAGGGTTAATTCCCCTTTAATAGACGATCTCTGCTGAAATTAAGCTTGCGGACTATTCCTGCACGATGACTAATGCATTTAAAAACTCCAGCATGCTCACAATTTCAGCAGAGATCGCTTATTAAGCTTGCCGCTAGCTACATGTAGTAGCTAGCTAGCCGCTAGCTTGCAACAAGCTTAACATTTCTGTAGGAGCTGGTGTGTGTACAGTCAGACAAGGCGCGATTCGGTTACTGATCAATGAAACCAACAGTGCCATCTGAGCAACCCATCCATTATTACAAGAAGAAGGAAACCAAGAAAGAAAGAAAACCTGTTTGTAGTGTTCAAGTCTTCAAGTTAAAAAAGAACGAGAGAAAGAATATGATCACTAACTTCACAATGTACTGAAGTCTGAAAACTTAAACAAAAGCTTTGTATTGCATCATGAAGAGCTCTTGTGTCGACCACTCCAGTACCCCATACATTATTACAAGAAGAACAAATGTACATGTAGGAAAGAAAGGAAACCTGCCTTTTTACGGTTCAAGAATATCACTAACTACATGATGTGCTGAAAACTTGAAACAGGAGTGTCGTGTTGCATCATGGAATGCTCTCGTGTCTAACACTCAAGTTCCCCAGAAAAAAGAAAAAAGAAAGAAAACCTGTTTTTCAGGGTTCAAGAATATCACTGACTACATGATGTGCTGAAAACTTAAACAGGAGTGTCGTGTTGCATCATGGAATGCTCTCATGTCTATGTACCACTCGAGTTCCCCAGAAAAAAGAAAGAAAGAAAGAAAACCTGTTTTTCAGGGTTCAAGAATATCACTAACTACATGATGTGCTGAGAACTTAAACAAGAGTGTTGTGTTGCATCGTGGAATGCTCTCATGTCTACATGTACCACTTTGAGACCGAGACAAGCCTTCTTATATTTTTAGCACACATGGGGTTCATTCGAGGTGACTACTTGTGATCAAAGAAAAAGAATGCCAGGAAAAAAAACATTTGAGTAGCTGTATAAAAACCCGCAACCTCCATCCATCCTTTTATATTGAACATTCATATTTGAGGTAACTGAACACACACACTCAAAAGATGCTGAGGACAAGGTAAAATACAATTATTTGAGATCATAGTATCTGAATAAAAAATTGTCACTTCAATAATTTTCCAAACTCCTGGTTTAAAAAATTTTGACCAGGAAGAATTTGTTTAAACATTAAACGTATGTTTACATACATTTAGTGTAGTTTCCTGATCAAGGCTTAAAAAATTGACAGTTGACAGAAGAAAAAAAGAAAGAAAAGGAGGCATTGCATGTTTTCCCCTACTCAATATTAAGAACTTGAATGTTGTCCTGAGTGATGATGGGGAGCGATCATATTACCTTTCAAAGGCTTTTGGGGTTGGACTATGAGGAATATATCAATACCAATTACCCACCGCCTCCTTCTGTTTTCTTGATTTTTTATTTGCCGTATTCAAGTTATATTGATGGTCCGTAAATTAACACGTATGTGAACACGCATACATGTATGTTTACTAATTTAGTGATCTAGTGATCATTTTTCTTGATGTATATAAACATGCAAACTTTTTCAATTTAAAGGCTTATAAACATTTTCTTAAATCATGATTTATGAACCTTTCAGGTGAAAACCCCATTTCTAAATTATCAATAAACTAATGAACCCTATGAAAAGTAGAACAATCCCAAATTGACATGTACATGTAAATTGAAAGAATGCAAACAAAAAATAAAATCATCTACAAATTAAAACAGCAACAACCAAACAGAGTATGACATGTTGGCATTCTGGCTCCACCTACATGTACATCTTTTCAGAATTGTTCATATTGTTCAAGTTTTCAGAATATTCAAGGGAACAGGTTTTAAATAAACACTTGAGGACATACATGTATAGTACTAGTACTCTCTGAAATTATGATATTGCCACTCTGAATTATGATGAATATTTATGATTTCTTTTAGATTTTCGATTATTAAAAAAAAAAAAGGAATAATACTGCATGTACATTGTATACCATAAACTGGGGTGACTTTTGCCACTTTTTGAGATGAATGTATTTTCATCAAGCCTCACTTTTTAGAAAAAATTTCTTATTGAACTTACATATATTCTCATAGAGTATAGAATCAGAAATTATTTCTAAAGAGTGAGACTTGATGAAAATACATCCTTCTCAAAAAGTGGCCAAAGTCACCCCGGTTTACGGTACATGCACTTTTCATTTATGGCTAGTAGCAAGAGGAGGTAAAATAATGAGAGCACACCCCCCCCCCCCCCCCCCCCCCCCCCCATCTCAAAAGAAATCTGCAGACATTGTTGATGAACTTGGAAGAAGATGGTATCCTCCAACCAAACTAGAGTGTTTATGAGTACTTTTTTATAAACAGAATAATACCACAAACACAGTTCATGTATGGCTAGTGGAAAATAAAATAAAACAAGTAAAATAATGAGAGCACACCTCCCGCCAACAAAAAAAATCTGCAGACATTGTTGATGAACTTGGAATAAAGATGGCGTCCTCAAACGCATCTCGAGTGTTTCGGAGGAGATGATGGAAAGAGATCATGTTCCCTTTCAGAGGCTTTTGGGTTTGGAGTGTGAGGAAAATGTCAATACCAATTATCTACATGTACTGCCACCTTCTGTTTTCTCGTTTTCTCGTTTTCTCGAGGCGGTATCCTCTCACTCTGACCAGACGCAAACTCGACTAGCTCGTGTTTAATAGCAACTACATGTAATATATTCATGTGACCACTTTTTTTATGTAGCCGAAAATTAACCGTGCTAGCTCATTTTCCTAGGGAAACTCTACATGTACCTCTACAATGTAAACCATCATCATGCAACCATGTTTACATTTGAATCGAAAACGAAAATACTTGACCTTTGCAAAAACCATTCTTACTTCCGACCAAGTTCTATGTAGCCGGAAATGAGCCGTGCTAACTCATTTTTCTTAGCAAAACTCTACCTCTGGAAAAAACATTCACATTACCACTTTTATATGTACCCTGAATTCACCCCTGAAATGCCAAAAAGAGCCCCCGAAAATCATAGAGAGTTCCAGAAAATTTGCATAGATTTCAATGCAAATCAATTTTTGGAGTGTTCTTTTTATGCAGGTAAGCTTGAAAAAGTAGCCCCCGAAATATGTATTTAAATTTTTTCCCTGCCTAGAGCTGCGAAAAACATTCACACGCCCACGTATAACCAGAAACTACAAGAAACTAGTACTTTGTTTTTAACAGTGACCCTACCTTTGCTCAAACCATGCACACGACCTCAATTACCCAGACACAAACTCTACTAGTCGATTTTAACAGCGACAATACCTGTGCGAAAACCATTATTGCGACCGCATTATCTTGTATAGTGATGATGCACATGTGTGAAAGCTGCCATTCACATTGTATCTTCTGCTAGTCATCCGATATAATATGATGTTGATGTTTAAGCACATGTGCGAGACATGTCATAGTCCTGTATTTGTGAACATTAGCGTTGGAGGCATGACAAACATTGTGGAAAAGAAATCATTAATTAAACACAGTTTCAGGTCATCCATCATTCTGTCTCATTATGCATGAATAGCATGATGTTTTTACATCTAATGATGTTTGTGCATTGCAGAAACAATGTTCATGATAGATGAAACATCTTTAGTAGTATATTTGCCGCTCAGTAAAAGAGCTACATTACCTATAAAAGCTGCAATTTTTGGGTGTAAAACATGAGTCAAAGTTCATTTAAAAGTCAGACTAATGAAACATGTATTAAAAACATATTTTCAATTGATAGTGCACATTGCAGAAAACCACATTTTAAAAATATTATAAATTACCCAGATCATACTTTTTGTTTTCATTGAAATTTTACATTCTAGACTAGTTCCCTTACTCTCCTTATAATTAATATCCATTCCTTATATAGGAAGAAAAAAAAATCAATAAATAGAAGTGAAATCAAATCAAATGCACAAATACATGTTATTGCTATGTCAGGCAAAAACATTACATTTGTCTATTAAAAGGAAACATTACATCAAACATCTTAATTATTGAACTGATCATCAATATTATTATGTTTTGCCGACCCATCACAGAAGAAATTCCTTTTGGGAATATCGACCAGGTTTTGTTTTGAGGAACGTGTACCAAATATTTGTGAATTTGCCTTCAGTTCAATAATGCATCGAGGTCCCTATGGACAATGGGGACGCATCCCTAGAACAGCAATACATTCATCATAATTTGATTTGATTATTCCATTTAAATATATCCCTTTTGTTTACCACGTCACTAAATGTCACAGCATGTAAGATGATTTCCCCTGTCCAAATTAGTCGACTTTTGTTGTGAGGTAACAATGTGATGTCATTATTTCGGTTCTCTATAGGGGAAGCACAAAGCGTCAGAAGCGATGAATTGATCATCAAATTATTTTCCCTATCTTGCAAATTTATACGGAACGTGCCTCACTCCCAGTTACTCTTGAAATATTCAGAACATTTCTCCTAAGATTGCATGACGGATGTTTTTCATCTGATAGGAAAACAGAAGCATCAGTAGTGATAACAATATCTAAATTTCTGATTTTTCTCATCTGAAAATTGCGGAACATACCCCACACAATGTAAGAAGTCGTACGGTTTCCCATAACAAAATGTTTTTCTTTTCTATTTGAAAAATAAATTTGGGTGTTGTTTTTTCTGTACCCGATCAAACATTCAAAAAGTGTTGAATTCATTATGCTGTTGAAAAGTGGAATACATAGTACGATCAGTAGTCATGAACCAATCAATTTCATTTTGTTCTCGTCTTGTAAATTCAGACCGTGCTCTTTCACCGAGATAACATATTCATACAGTGTAGATTTATCTTAGAATATTGTGTCACAGATGCTTTACATTGTCCACTACAGGGAAAAGGAAATATTAATAGATCATAAACTTGATTCATTCTTGTCTTACCAATTTAGACGGAGCCCTTCAAACTCTAATTAAATATTCATAAATCACTTCTGATATTGCATCACGGATGCTTTACATTATATGGGGAAAAGAAAACTTTAGTTGTGATAAATTCAGACCGTGCTCTTTCACCGAGATAACATATTCATAGATTTATCTTAGAATATTGCATCACAGATGCTTTACATTGTCCACTACAGGGAAAAGGAAATATTAATAGATCATGAACTTGATTCATCCTTGTCTTACCAATTTAGACGGAGCCCTTCAAACTCTAATTAAATATTCATAAATCACTTCTGATATTTCATCACGGATGCTTTGCATTATATGGGGAAAAGGAAACTTTAGTTGTGATTAATAGATCATAAACTTTATTTCATCCTTGTCTTACCAATTAAGACGGTGCCCTTCAAACTGTAATGAAATATTCGTAAATTTCTTCTTATATTGCATTTTGGATGCTTTACATTGGAAAAATATGGGGAAAAGGAAACTTTAGTTGTGATGAATAGGTCATAAACTTGATTTCATCCTTGTTTTACAAATTTAGAATGTTCCCTTCACACTCAAATAAAATATTCGAAAATGTATTGTGTTACAGATGCTTTACATTGGACATCCGTGGGAAAATGGGAAACTTTAGTAACTAGTGATGATAGAGCTTTAAAGGGGTAGTACAGTTTTGGTAAGGCTGAGCTTTAGTAACCAAAACCTGCACAATAACACTACAAACTAATAGTAACTCCACCATGCTCGAAAGGTATAGAAAATTACAAACGACTAATTAAAAAGCCTGTTATCAATTTAAAAAAAAGAGCCATTAAAACACAAGAGGGCGCTCTTCAAAAAAGCATTAGTTTCAACCATTTTTCATACAAAATTATGCATGTGATGTTTTGTTGAAATAATGATTAGATAGAGAGATCATCAACAACTATTTAAGAACCTCTTTTGAAAATTTTTGAAAAAGTGTAGGCTTTTTTTTTTAATAAAAAAAAAAAAAATCATCAAATAAATCTGGGCCCCAGATTTATTACGATCGGATATTGATATTTCAGCCGTTTCTGAACCGATTTAGATCAAATAAAGTTTATTCTGCCATTCAAATTGTATGCTCTTTCAAATTTTACACCCAGTTTTTCAATACCTCACAGAAAAATTATTTTGTGCAGCGCCCTTTTTACCAAAACTGAATTACCCCTTTATCTTAATTTTGTCCTTGTCTTTCAAATTCAGAATGTATCCAAACCTAAATCAAATATTCATACATTTCTTCTAATATTACTTGTACATCACAGATGCTTTACACAAATGACATCTATTGGGAAATAGAAGCTTCAGTATCTAGATGAATAAATCATAAACTTCTCGTCTTTCAAATTCAGAACGTGCTCGTCGCACATCAGCGAAAAAAATACACGGGGGCGGCGGGGGAATTCGCCCCCGATGCCCAAAAGAGCCCCCGAAAAAAAAAAAAAAAAAAAAAAAAAAATTTGGGGGGGATTTTCTGTTTTGATCGCGATCAAATGCTTATAAGATGATCACTTACAGCACTAGAGCTTAATAGTAGCCCCCGAAAGTTGGAAAAGTAGCCCCCGAAAAGGAGCCCCCGAAATAAAAATATTACTTTTTTCGCCGTAGAAAGGTTGCGTTGTAACACGTAGTTCTAAGCGGAATCATCAGTTCAAATGAATAATAGATCATACACTTAATTCTTTTTCTTGTCTTTCAAATTCAAACTGTAACCTACTCCAAATCAAATACATGTCTTCATACAATGCTCTGCACACAGGGCAGCGGAAAGCATCATTTCCGATGAATAGATCATCAATTGCATCTTTTCTCCTGTGCCGAGCGCAGAACGTGCCTCAAACAATGTGCACGTACGCACCGTACAAACAACCAGGTTTGTCTGGATTTCAGCTTACAGTAGTGTAGAACCTTGAGAGTGGTCATATGCAAGCCTCCATGTTAAAGGGATAGTCCAGTTTTGGTATAGAGGGCGCTACACAAAATAATTTTTTGTGAGATAATGAATAACTGAGTGTCAAATTTGAAAGAGCATACAATTTTAATGACAGAATAAACTTTATTTGATAAATTTCAGCATGGTGGAGTGAGAACTGTTTATAGTTTGATATGTAATGGTGTAGGTGTTGGTTACTACAATTCAGTTTAACCAAAACTGTACTCTCTTTTCCAAAAACTCAACTATCCCTTTAACTTGTTTCTGTACTGGCCCGTTCGGGCAAGTAAATTCATAATTTTTAAAATTGTACTTGTCCCAATATAAAATTGACTTGCCCTCTTTCTTCTAGATGAGATTTACACATACTATGAAATTACATTGTTCTCTTTTACTTAGTTGCCCGATTGGGCAAGCAAACTAGACAATTAATGACATTTTACTTGCCTGCCATCAAATCAGGCATGCAGGCAAGTGCTGTCATAGGAATTGGGAAACTGGAAAGTTGCCAGAATTGATCACCCATACATGACTGCGTCTCCTCCCTGTTCTAATCAGCGAAAAAAGTACACGGGGCGGTGGGCGAATTCGCCCCCGAAATGCCCAAAAGAGCCCCCGAAATTTTTTTTGTTGTTTTTGTTTTGATTTTCTGTTTGAATCGTGATCAAATGCTTATCAGATGATCACTTACAGCATTATAGCTTAATAGTAGCCCCTGAAATTCGAAAAAGAGCCCGGAAATTTGTAGCCCCCGAGATGATAAAAGTAGCCCAGAAAGTTGGAAAAGTAGCCCCCGAAAAGGAGCCCCCGAAATAAAAATATTAATTTTTTTGCTGGTTCTAATGTAATAAATATCGTGTATGAAATTTGATGTAACAATGAATATATTTTTGCAAGAAAGCTAGTATAATTGTTCTTGATACATATTCACAAATGTCCAATAATTATAAGTTTGTTTTGCAATTATCTTTTTACATGTACTATTTTTTTTCTCCTTCACTGTATTTCTTTCTTTTATTCTTCACCTCTATAATTTATGTTCATTTTCCTTTATCTTTAATTGCATTCTTGTTTTTTTTTCCTTTTATAATCGGACACACTTTGGATGAACTGAAAACTTATAGTAAAACCTTCCTACAAAGACCAGAGATAGAAAAGGTTGTCCTTATGAACAGGTGATCCTTTTAGGCAGGTTAATAATAAGTGTAAAGCGCTATGATCCTCACAGGAATAACGATATATAAATAACCGTTATTATTATTATTAATTTTTATAAGAAAAGGAACATTGTTGTTAGGGAGTTACGATTAGTGGTCTTTATAGGCAGGTATGTATGCTGAACATTGTTAAGTGGCGTAGCATTGTCAGACTGATTGGGGAGGGGGCACGCACAGTTATCTGGGGGTGGGGAGGAGGGGGCACACCTTATGCAGGGCTCCACACTTACCTTTTTGTCAGTGGCCCAGTCGGGCCAGTGAAACAATTTTTTCCCCTTATCTGGTGGCCTGAAAGAAAAAAATTACTGGCCCGAAAATTACTATTCAAAATTTCACTCTGTCCTGATCAAACCTGTGATTATAAATGAAGCATAACATGGAAGAATACAAGATTTTCCTAATTTTGTCCATGTCGGGTTGAATATCTGCTTGCCTGATCGGGCTACCAAAATATGACTTTTATACACTTTTGCTGGCCCGAAGTGCAATTTCACTTGCCTGGGGCCAGCGGGCCAGTGCAAGTGCCCTGCCTTATGTATTTCTTTGTTTAAAACAAAAATGTTCCCTTATGTTTTCTCTGTTTTTTCTTCAAATTATTGGGGTGGCACGTGCCCCAACCCCATTGCTAAGTTTTGACTATGGGTTCATTCAAGAACACGGTGTATGGACTGCATACTGTCTATTGGACTAACAAATAAGTTGTTTCCTTTTTGGTATGAAGGGCACTGACCAAAGATGCGCAAGTCAAAACAGAGGAGATATTTTAAAAGCCCTTTTCCAAGAGGTGGCTATTTAAGTCCCTGATTTTATCAATCACTGTGCCACCTGTGCCCCCACCCCATTGCTAAGTTTTGACTATGGGTTCATTCAAGAACAAGGTGTATGGACTGAACGCTGTCTATTCGACTAACAAATAAGTTGTTTCTTTTTTGGTATGATGGGCACTGACTAAAGATGCGCAAGTCTAAACAGAGGAGATATTTTAAAAGCCTGTTTCCAAGAGGTGGATATTTGTCTCTGATTTTATCAATCACTATGCCACCCACCCCCCCCCCCCCCCCCCCCCACTCTGTGCCCCCACCCCATTGCCAAGTTTTGAGTATGGGTTCATTCAAGAACAAGGTGTATAGACTGCACGCTATCTATTGGACTAACAGATAAGTTGTTTCCTTTTTGGTATGAAGGGCACTGACCAAAGATGCGCAAGTCTAAACAGAGGAGATATTTTAAAAGCCTGTTTCCAAGAGGTGGATATTTGTCTCTGATTTTATCAATCACTATGCCACCCCCCCCCCCCCCCCCCCACTCTGTGCCCCCACCCCATTGCCAAGTTTTGAGTATGGGTTCATTCAAGAACAAGGTGTATAGACTGCACGCTATCTATTGGACTAACAGATAAGTTGTTTCCTTTTTGGTATGAAGGGCACTGACCAAAGATGCGCAAGTCTAAACAGAGGAGATATTTTAAAAGGGCCCTTTCCCAAGAGGTGGATATATAAGTCCCTGGTTTTATCAATCACTGATGGAGTGTATACATGATTGTATTCCTGCCAGATACCTGATATACAGATGTTTGGAGAACCATCAATTGCTTTACTTAGTCTTAATTTAGTTCCACGCTGATAGTTGGACCGCGCATGTTGAAAAAGCGTCTCACAAGTTCAATTGATGTCATATTTGACCACAGTCTTGCTTTAATCTGTTCAGGACTGGTCCCGAAAATATTTAGGTTTGGGTCTGTGCAGATTGCAACATTCAAACCTGTGTATAGTGACCACTTAAGGGAAACAAGATACTTATTATGGACCGGTGACCCCTGTTGGCAGGTTCCACAACACTGTTCTTCGCTGAAGGCGATCATTTATTATTTTTGGTGGTCACAATAGACAGAACTTTTGACTGGGTACCAAAATGAAATAATGATAATAATAATATACTCGATTTCTGTACTGCCTAATATGATTGATAATCATCTCTAAGCGCTTTACAATGATATTATTACCCCGGTCATACATGTAGGATACAATGCAAACCAGCACACATTGTGTGCACCATCTCCACTCCCTGGGGAGCATTCCATCCAAGCGGCTCATGTAGTCTTGAACCATTTAACTCCAACACACACATGCACAATATGTCTCATTCCAAGAGACTGTCAATAGGTTAATTAACCTGCAGATGCATTGATTTTGGTATAACGCACATTCTCCAATAGACCACAGCCAGAGCAATGTATTTTCGGCACCAGTCCTTGATAAATTGATTGAAGTAAACTACATCCATGTAGTCATGTGAATTACATTCATGTCATTGTATCAAGTACTCGAGCTCCCTTAGATGAATTCCAAGAAATTTATCAACTTTCTCTTTATCTAGGTCAACAACAAGTTCAAATTAATTCAGAACATATATGTACACATGTACATGTATATTTACACTGAGCTTACATGTATTGTTGTTAACCTACGTACGTCATTTATGTGCAAATTTCTGTCGATCAAAACAAAAGAAAACGATGATAATAAACCCAAACTGCAATGCAAAGACCTGAATATGTGCAGGATTTTATTTCATACAAATGTGCTGACAAAGATATTAAAAAGAAAAACAACATGAAAATAAAATCAAAAACATAATTTATGCTCCAATTCCAGGACATACATATATATCGGGTACAAAAGTAATTTTTATTAAAATGAATGCTTACAGAATTGAAAAGGATACGGGAATTGATTGCATGTTTTTCTGATTCTGATTGATATGGCAACATTAATGTCTCAAGTAATTTACCCAGGAGATGAATTTTCCAAATTGATTTATGATGGGCTTATCTTGTCAGGTAATTGATTTTTTTCTTGGATAGATGGCAGGTCGCAACATTTTTGTTATTTTCATTTTCGTTAGTTTGGAAGAAATGTACAGTAATTGATTGTGGTCTGAATCTTTGCGGACAGCCCGAGGCTATGCCCCGAGAAAGTTTTTTATTTGATGGAAAAATGTAGGATACAGTCAAACCTGTCTGAGTTACCACCCGTCTATAGCAGCCAACATGCCTATATAGTGGCCACCAAAAGTGAAGCCCTGCTGAGAAGAGCAATGTTATGGAAACTGTCTATAGTGGTCACCTGTCTACAATCACCACTTCCCATGTTTCCCTTAGGTGGTCACTCACTATACACAGGTTCGACTGTATATATATTGTATGCATGTTCAATTTTTGGCAACAGTATATAAATTTACATTTTTGTAAGCTCCCTGTTACCGTTATATTCAATGTTCATTTGATGGTCATTGCGTGTTACCCTGGTGATACATATAAAGCATTTTATGGAGACAAAATCCTGGTGGGGATAAAAAGTAAAAAAAAAAAAAGTTTAAAAAATCTCCCTTTTTCTTCCCTCATTTTAATGAGCAGGTGCAAACATAAGCCTACCATCCCCAAGTGAGCGCCTATCTTGGTGAAACAAAGATACAGATGGAGATTAAGCCCCGGAAATGACAAAAAGAGCGCCTGAAAATAGCCTTTAAAATTTTCCCTGCCATAATTGTGAGATCGCCTTTCATCACATTTGACACTTTTTGTTATTTTGATAAAAGAGTATCACTTGAATATCTATGATTTTGAAGTCTTTTATTGAGAAAACATCCAGGGCCCATATTCATAAAACCCCGCTAGCTTAGTAACACGCTAAGTCCATTTCAGATCATCCAGTTTAGGTGAGCAACAAACAATTTTCCTGGTTCCCAACTACTGTAGGGTTATCTTGGTTTGCATTAGGTACCTGCTGAGTGAGCCGTATTTAATAACCACAGGGTAATGTGTTAGATACATTATGTAGCCATGCCATCCAAAATGGACTTACAAGCGTGTTCACACACAAACATTATCATCCCTTAATCATGACTAAAGAAACGATACGACGTATCGTTAGTCATGATTAAACCAAACTACCTCTTATGTTCACACACACACCAAGCCAATATTCCACAACAGCTGGCTTCCAGGTGGCTTCCAGGTGCATCGAACATCAGGTCTCCCTAGGGCCCTGTGCGCGCGAACGTTCACGTTAAGCCACGCCCAGTTAGTTACGAGTCGTATAGCTAATCATGATTAAGCGAGCAATCCTTGTTCACACAGGAAATGAGCGTGATTCTATAGTCAGCTCTCGTACGAAACGACGATAAAACCCGTGTTTCGTTAGTCATGACTAACGATACGTCGTTTCGTTAGTCAGCGTTCAGACACACAAATTTCATCGAATAGCTAATCAGCAGCTGATTCTATAGTCAGCTGCTGATTCTTTAGTCATGATTAAGGGATGAAATTTTTGTGTGTGAACACGGGGTTAGCATGAAACTATAAAGCTAGCAGGGTTTTATGAATACATGGGGCCTGGTAAAAATTAACAGGCCAACCTGGAAAAAAGCTTGCCTGTTAAGGCTGTTTGGCTATCTCTTGATTATTTCCCTTTCTTTCCAGGGCTCTTATTTTAATGTGCAGGTGAAAACATACAGTAAGTCCACCATCCCCAAGTGATCTTCCATTTCGGTGAAGAGAATAGATAGTGAAGGGGGGGGGGGGGGGGGGGAGGGGGGGGGGGGGAGGGCGGGCTTAGGGCAATTTAGTCCTTGAAAATGGATAAAAAGCCCCCGGAAATAAAATTTTCATTTTTTCCCTGCTAGCATAGTGATTGTCTTTCGTTATATTTTTGCGTTATTCTAATAAAAGAGTAACAATTATATACATGTATTGTTTTAACAAGTTATAGATTAGCTGTATTTGCAAGGGCATGCTTAATACCAGCACTAATTGTCCATACTAAAATGTTTGCATACTACTGGGCAATTCCACCATAACGGAATTACATTCAGAGACGTTTTTTGCTCATTATTTCATTCCCTGTGCAATATTCTCATGACTTAAGTAAATGTATATACTTATATAAGTTGCACGGGTAACCAGGCTACAACATGATAGGGAAATGGTTTTATATCTTCCATGTGTTGTTGCACACTAGACCAATATGTGTGACCGTAACGGAATTACCGGAGAATGGAGTTTTTTTTTTGCTACATGTACAAGTTTGCGTTGAGTTTCTCTGAAATATAAGACACTTTGAAACTGATTTTATGTATTTTTTCTATCTTGATAATGTCAACTTCATTTTGGAACAAGTACGTGCATAAACAACACAATGATAAGTTCACAAATTCACTTTTTTGAAAAAAGACCACTGTAACGGAATTACACAAATTTGTAACGGAATTACATCTCTGAAAGTTACAAGGAAAACTCAATTATTTTGCACTCAACTTTTCTTACATGCTAATGCAAACATCAAGGCTATCTAGCACTTGAATATAAACCATAATTTGACATATCTGTAAAGCAATTTTTGAACTTGTTATGTGTAAAATAAATGAAAATATGGCCAAAATACAAATAAGAGTGAAATTTGAAAAAAATATTGCTAAAATCCAGCTTTATTTTGGTTTATTTTCAGCTTCATAATAGTAGGCAAGAAATTAAAAAGGATTGCATCAATTTAATGAAAGAAAAATCCTAGGAACTATGTCCACTAATGTGTGTAACGGAATTACACAACTTACGCAGTGAAATCAATTTTTCCACAAATCGGTACATGAACAACAAAGAATTCACATTTTAGCTTCAATACTTTTCAAAAATCAATAATTTGACAATAATAATCATATTTGAAGAAAAAAAAAAGCAACATTTTAGAATTTTTCCTTTACTTCAAGAAAAATGGTTAAATTGTGAAAAAAAATGTACTACATTATGTGACATGCTAAATAACTGCACATAATCAATATCAAGCAACATTTAAACAATTACAAATCACAAACAGGTCAAATCATTCAACTTTCAATGCTATAAAGCCTCGTAAACTTCCTGAATATTGGAAATCTGTGTGAATGGAAATGCATTGTGAAAGGGTAATTCCACTGTTACAGAATGACAAATAAGTGATTTTTAGCTCTGTTTTCTTAATCATATTTAAAATTCCTTTCACTTTCACAGTTTTTAAAACTTTAATAACTGGCAGGGGTACTAGAGGTACAACAGAACCCAAGATTGTTACAAATCTATAACACTGTAGCGTCCAGAGACCAAAATACAATCATAACGGAAAGGGGTCTTTCATTCAACACTAACTATGTAATGATTTTCTGCAAAAGCTACCACAAAAAATTCTTCATTGGTAATAAAAACTTATCATTTAAGTTACAAACTTTAATTTGGTACATCTTTTTTTCCAGAAATGATCTATTTTAACCTCTGAAATTACCTTAAGACAAACAAATGTCACTGTAACGGAATTACGCCTGTGAAATCCACCCATGAAAATGCAATTTCTTGGTTACATTTTTCTGCTTATAGTCATTAGTAAAGAATGTGTATGCATTGTTCATCACAAGCTCTTACATAAGGACCAGAACAAATCCTGAAGTTATGTGTGTGCGTAACAGAATTACAAGAAAATCGAGATTTGTTATATATACTGTACATTGTAAACTCTTGTTATATTCTAAAATTATTCTTTAAAAAATTAATCCTAAATTGATCTTAATTTACTCTCAAATCAATTTGGAATGCGTTTTCATCCATTCCATGAAATACGTGTATAGATGTATATCGGATATAAACGTGTATGATCCTCAAACAAAAAGTTGGCATATAAAATATAAATATGGAATTGCCAAAAATGAAAGACAGCGTTAGGAATTCCCATTTGAAAATGCAAATACTTTGTACATCAGTCTTCTTTGATCTGCATACAGAAGCACACTGAACACTCAATGTATTCTGACTTTATGATAATGAATAAAACATGTGTATCTTAGCCTGTATTATGTTTAGTTTTTAATCTTGAAGCCTATTCTGTATTGATGTTTAATTTTATATGCTTCAGTTTAATACAAATTTACATAATTAATGATGAGTTATGAGCCTTTAACTGATCAATGATATTCAAATCTACATACAATTACAAAATTATTAATATTAAATCTCCTTGAAAGTTGAAGGTATGATTTATATCGTAAAATACATGAATGTAAATTAATGTGAGAAAAAAAATGTAGCACCAGTGTCATACTAATCACTGGATATTTTTTTTTTAATTGTATTGTTTTTGTTTTTCCCTTTCTAAAGTACAAACATGAATCTGCTACATCTTCATAATTTCAGTCAAGTGGTTCTTGCTGGAAACTAATTTAATGATAGAACATTATCATCTCTATTATGTTCATGGAGCGATTAGAGAAATTATCTATCGTGTATCAATTTAGTTAAATCACCATTGATGCAATATGAAGCATGTGGGTACAATGAGTCACATAAAGTAACATTGTACAGTACTTGTATAATGACGTATTGTCTACATGGCTACAGTTCATGCTATTTAAAGGGTATTTCTACATTGAGAACAAGAAAAAAAATTATTTTCAGCAATATCATTCAATACCTTACAAACCATGTGCGTGTAATTCCGTTACGTAACGGAATTACTAATACCGTTACGCCTTTTTTTGGAAAAAGTAGTGACATTATTTCAGAAAATTATGTTGGAAGTTCTTAGGACTGTGGTGAAGGAAGAGAATTCACAATGACATGACTAAAGAACAAGTAATAAGATATTGAGAAAAACTTATTACGTTTTATCGTAACGGAATTACGATCAAATATGCATAGATTTCAAAAATTTCTCCAAAAAAAAATGCAATGAAGTTACTGCCCATGCTTTACAATTTGTGATTGTTGCAACATTGTATGGAAAATATGAGAAAAAGAGCAGAAACAATCATTGAATTAAAAGATTCACTTCATTTTCATGAAATGAAGTTGATTTATGAATAAAAGGTCATACATTTCTGTTCAATTCAAGCAGAAATATTTGCAAAACCAATAGAGCTATACACAAATGGTTTTCAGTTTCCTAAAATTCAAGTTTTCCTCTATTGATAACAGTTTGATTTAGGGAAGATTGCTCAAATTTGAGATGTGGTGTTTTTGCCTTCTCTCATACGGAATTGCCCTACTCTAGTTCCGTAAACCAGGGTTGACTTTGGCCAGTTTTTGAAAAAGTTGTATCTTCATTGAGCCTCACTTACTTGAACAAGTTCCTTATTTGTAAAAATATATTCTTATATGGTAATATAAAAAATCAGATTTGTTTCAAGTGAGTGAGCCTCAATGAAAATACATCTTTTTCAAAAGCTGGCGAAAGTCACCCCAGTGTACGGTATTTTTAAAAAGGGAAATAATTTTTGCAGTAAATACATTTTAATATTATTTAATTTTCAGTATTACTTGATGACCTGCAGTGGCAAGCGTAACAGATTCTTTCACATTATGCGAAACTATTCAATAACCCTTCTGATTACCAATAAATACAAATATGGAATCTGTTTTAACTCATTCCCATTTCTTCCCTCTTGATACCTTTGACATGTAGGTGCGAGCGTAAGCGGTATCCGTCACCGAGCGAGTTGCCCACCACCAGTATTGCGATAGTCTTTCACAACTTTTGTTATACATGTGTTTATTACAAAAGTAATTATGCAAACAAATGAAATAACCCATTTGGTTAACAAAGAAACAGCAACAATGTGAACCCTGTTTTTTTGATACCTTTGACATGTAGGTGCAAGCGTAAGCGGTATCCGTCACCGAGCGAGTTGCCCACCACCAGTATTGTGATAGTCTTTCACAACGAGGCGTGGAGTACGCTCCTACGAAGCATCCACAGCATCATCAACCGGTCGCCGAGAGAACTTCTCGCAGAGATCATTCTGGTAGATGATGCAAGTGAAAGAGGTACATAACTTTCTTCTTTTGTTTTTTAATCCTAAAATATGAGTTGATAGCAAAATCATTCTCTTTTTGTATCTTTTCAAATGTTTGCTTCCTTTCGTACCTGCACTACATTCACAGCATTATCAATAGGTCGCCAAGAGAACTTCTTGCAGAAATCATTCTGGTAGATGATGCAAGTGGAAGAGGTATGTACATGTAACTTTCTTCTTTTGTTTTTTACTCTAAACATATGAGTTGATGGCAAACTCATTCTTTTTTTGTATCTCTTCAAATGTTTGCTTCCTGTTGTACCTGCCCTACTTTCACGGCATCATCAACTGGTTTGCAGAGAGAACTTCTCTCGCAGAGATTATTCTGGTAGGGTGATGCAAGTGGAAGAGTAATGTACATGTATGTAATCTTTTATTTCCCAAATGATGTATTGATCGTAAGAAGGGTTAAACCCCCATCAAAATGTCTTTCCATCTCTGCCGTCCTTTCAAATTCAGTATGGTATTCACAGCACCAAGCAAGAGAGCTTCTTTACTACTCAAATCTTTTTATTAAATGGTGCTGGTGAAAGGGTTACACAAGGCTCCGGATATGCAGTGGCTGCTGGTCAGGCCACTTGGTCAATAAAGATTCTTTCTCTGCCTTGGTTAAAATATCCTCTTTTCTCTTTATTTTTAAAAGCCATACAAAACTTCTTACAATACTTTTCTGTTAAAATTTTTTTTCCCCTCCCTCTTCCACTCTTTAAAAAAAGAGTTCTCATCTTTTTGCTCATGCATTGTATTTAAAATATCGTCACCCATACTCCGAGAAACTTTTCATGGATATCATTCTGGTGGATAATGCGACTGAAACTCTGAAAAGAGGTTGTCTTTACCAACCCACATCCCATCCCATTCCATCCCATCCCATCCCATCCCATCCTCTTTTCTTAATCACTGAGTTAGAGTGATGAAAAGTTTAGAGGCCACTAGACCTTTACAATATATTCCAAAAAAGGTTTAAATTACACTTAGTCTGCACCCATTTGTGATGCTTGACAACATCCATTTTCCCAATCCAAAACTTGACCTCAAAGGGATCTAGTAACATTGTCAAGTGGACATTACCGAAATACAAATTTTATTGACCCTTCATCAGTTTTTGGACATGTCAACAAAGTTACTAGATCCCTTTAAATCCCAAAATGTCAAACCTAGCCCTAACCCTGATCCCAACCCCCTAACCCCAAATCTAATCCATAATCCTAATCCCAAGTCTGTAAATTCTGATTTTGCAAGCAGACACAATGGGAATAGACCAAATGGGTGTAGTCGAAGCAGCTAGTTACTGCATTGAAAACATTCACAGTAGCTCACTGTAGATTAATGAGACAGAATACATGAATTCATAGACCAGCAACCTTTTTCTTTCTCAGTCTCTTCTCCATTTATATTTTGTTTTGCCTGTCGATGATGGGTTCTCAGCTTACATCGCGTTTGACTTGATTTACATTTTCATGAAGAAGGATATCGTATCTGTTACATGGACATGTTGACATTTTAAAGCCACGTAGCTTCCTATGTATTCCGATCTTGACATTTTCCTCTGAGAGCCTTTCTCATGAGGAAAATTTAATTCAAGGTGCATAAAGTTTTTTTGTCAAGGGATCTAATAACTTTGTTGACATGTGCAAAAAGTGATGAATGGTTGATACATTGCATATTGTTGTTATCTGATATGTCCACAGGGTATTGTGTGAAAATTTAAAGTCAAATAGACGTTAAATGGCCGAGTAATGAGCAAAAAAGCAAATTGATGTTCACAAACTCATTGCAATCACTTTGTACACGGTTTTCGCGATCCGTTGGATTATTTAACATCTGAACATTTCAATCGTAAATATCTTTTTAACGAAAGGGGAATTTGAAAAAACGAAACCTGTCCCATGATTTAACTGTTAATACAAATACAACAAGGTATGAGGGAACCGCTAGAATTCCAATTGTATTTTGAGGATTTGGACAATGTTACTAAGTCCCTTTAAGAATGAAAAGTATGTGAGGTTGGAGTTCATCTTCCCTGTGCCGTGACCTTTTATGTAGATGTCCCAATTAGTATTCTTCAATTCACCTGTTGCCTATTGGCAGAAAAGCCTTGATGAGGGTGTTTTTACCAGATATTCATGCATCGCACTAACTTCTGGCATATATCTTGATCATATATAGACCTAAACGTGGTAATGTTCGCGGTGCAGTAATTTTCGCAGATTTCGCGCTGAAGTCGGCATCCGCGAATATTAAAACCCGTGAATATAAAAGCGTGTGAACACTTGCTTGGCTGCAAAATTAAAATCCAGCGAATGTTTTTTTGGTATCGCTCAGCGCGAAATATTAATCGCGCAAAAATAACAACAGTATTACAATCAGGCATGTTTGAAAACTCAGAATGTTGTCAAAACTTGGGACACTGTAAGTTGTAAAATATATTTAATGCCAATCAGAATGAAAAATCACAATCAAGTCATAATTTAGTGTTTTAAATTAGCTAGCAAAATGTGCAAATGAGATGTTGCCTTTGTTTTCCTTTGACGAAGCATTTTTTTCCAATGAGAAAGAGGAGAAAATCAAGATAAAGTCATAATTAAGTGTTAATTACATAGCTAGCAAAAAAACAGAAAGAAAAGATTTTCATCTTTTCTCCCTTTTTTTTCCCTTATTTTTTTTCTTTGTTATTTTTTTGTCTTCAAAATTTGTACTCCTTTCCATTGCAGACTTCCTTGGCAAGCAGCTAGAGGACTACATCAAAAAGCTTTCAGTTTCAGTCAAAGTCGAGAGAATGGGGACCCGGAGCGGCCTCATCAGGGCTCGCCTGAGGGGGGCGTCAGTGGCCAAAGGACAAGTCTTGACGTTCCTGGATGCCCACATAGAGTGCACAGAGGGGTGGCTAGAACCCCTGCTCACCAGGATCAAAGATGACAAGTAAGATCTTTTGTTAAAAGTGCCCGTTTTAGGTTAATGGCCTGGTCAGATATTAACGGATTGCGCAAACGGACGTCAAATGGACAGCTAAATTTTCCATCCGTTCTATACGTTTCTTGTCCGTTCCTTGTCCGGTAATGTACGTTGTTCTATGTTTTGTACATGAAGCAATGGAGACGACTTTCATCACTGGATAATTTAATTTCGCAAATTGTCTATTCGTTGGGCATACGTTTCCGATATCCGTTGATATCTGACCGGGCCATTAGGTGCCCAAATATGAGTACCCAATTTTGTTTCAGGTACTAACATTCTTTCTCACCAAGATCAAAGATGACAGGTCAGGCAATGACTAGAATATATTGTATCATGTCTGTGATTTGTTTGGCTAAGGTGCCCAATATGAGAGCCCAATTTTTGTTTTAGGTACTAACATATTTTGTTTCTACTTTATGTAATCCCATGAGAGCTTGTTTTAGTCATTCATATGAATTAGTTGATGTATTTGATTGTTGGATTGGAGAGAATAAGGAGACAAGGTGGCCTAATCAGGGCCCATCTAAGTCGGGAGAGGGGGTAGGGGCAAGTATCGATGGCCAAAGAACAAGTTTTGACTTTCCTAGATGCCTGCATAGTGCACTCAGAAGGATAGAGTAAGGTGACAGGTCATAAATAATGTATAGCTTACTTCCAGGATGTGTACATGCTGATATGGGTTTACATTGAAGGAGGTAACACAGCACTTGAGAAAGGTGAGAAAAGGTTCCCTCATCAGAGAAAGGAAAAAAATAGCCCATTTTATTTTGGTGACAAATAGATTGAAATAATATGAATGATCCTGAAAGGGTACTCGTTGCAGCGAGGGAAAAGAAAATCAATGAAAAAGTTCATTTTGGTGACAAACAGATTGAAAGATTACGAAAGCACCATAAGGGTTGATGAAAAACGTTGGATAAAAGGAGCCAGAGATTGTGTGGGTGTGGATATAGGTCTTGGAATTGATCGGGTGTTTGATATCAATGGTTTAATGGCATAGCTAGGGTACATATTACTGTTATAATAATATATTGCATTTATATAGCGCTTAATACAGGGTTTCTTATTATTTCCCTTGGTCATCAGATACAATATGTTGAACAGTATTTCAAACTCTTTTCTTCTGGTATTTTGTCACTAAAGTTGGAAAAATCTAGTCTTTATTGATTGACTGGGCCTCCTACTTGACTATGTGTATGCCATGGCCAGGGCTTTCAAAGAGAAACTGTGACAGTTACGTGCAGCTTTACCTGTATGCTCTTCAGGGCTATTTCTGCTGTTTTATTTTATAATACAATATTTAAGAAAAATGTTATTTAAAGATTAAGACGATGAAATACTGTAGGAAAATGGGAATGCGAAAATATAGAGGTACTGCAGGGCTATCTCTACATTTTTTTGATATATTATTAACAAACAATTTATTTAAAGATTTAACAATACGAAACTGATTATTTAAAGATAAAGACAGGTGAGATGAATACTGTAGGGGAAAAAGGTCATGTTAAATTGAAGAGGATGAGAAACATGCTGGAGGGTGAAACCATTTTTAAACAGCTTGGGGAAAACAAGATTTTGATACCAAGGGAGGTAGAAAAACTATGAAAGATAAACTGAAATTTTAGACATGTAGAGAGCAAGAGACAGGGGAATATATATACACGATAAAATGATGAAGACAAAGAGAGAGAAATGCGGACTTAGTAACATTGTCCAAATCCTCAAAATAAAATTTTCGTTCTAGCGGTTCCCTCATAACTTGTTGTATTCGCATTAACAATAAAATCATGGGACAGGTTTCGGTTTTTCAAATTTCCCTTTCGTTACAAAGATATGTACGATTGAAGTATTCAGATAAGAAAAACTCCGGGCGAGTTTTTCATCCCTGTACAAAGTGAATGCAGTGAGTTAGTGAATATCACCCAATATCACTTTGCATTTTCGCTCATAACTTGGCCATGCAATGTCCATTTGACTTGAAATTTTCACACAATACCCTGTGGACATGTGAGATAACAACACTATACATTGCATCAACCCTTCATCACTTTTTGCACATGTCAACAAAGTTACCAAATCCCTTTAAGATTACTGATAAGATGAGAGTATTATAAATTGCAGAGGAAAGAGGCACAGGGGAATATAGATATTTTGAAAATAGATAACTAAATTACCAAAAGAAACAAAACAATTAAGATTAATGATATGATGAATGTGTTATGAATTAAATACATTTAATACAGGGAAAGAGAGAGAGGGGGACAGAATGACTTCAAGTATGCAATTTGCATCTAGATACTAGACTATATTAGGGTATGCTTTTATGAAAACTAGGTAAACTTCAAATACATTTAACAACATTTCAGAGGAGGGGGGGGGGGAGAGAAGGAGATATACTAAAATGTAATGTATGTGAGTCATCTAGGAAAACAATAAATATATTTTCCAAGTATAAAGTAAGGCTGAGTCATGTCGGTAATTGTCGGAACCGGGTCCCGATAAACTTTTACCGGTCGGGAACCGGTATCCCGATAAATTTTTACCGTCGAAACTCGGACCGGTAAAATCACGCAATCGTGCACGCATCGGCAAAATGCACTGTTTGGGGCTTATATTGCTCTTTTTATATGCAAATAACATAATAAATACTGAGGCTTTAATGGATTTACATATCAATCTTTACGGGAAAATAGTTACAGTATCCAGAATTAACTCAGTTTCGCATGAAAAGTTTTTTTTTTTTCGAAGTAAATTCATCGTTTGTTCACCATTGCCCATCGCAACACGGTTCAAAATCACGCAATCGTGCACGCATCGGCAAAATGCACTGTTTGGGGCTTATATTGCTCTTTTTATATGCAAATAACATAATAAATACTGAGGCTTTAATGGATTTACATATCAATCTTTACGGGAAAATAGTTACAGTATCCAGAATTAACTCAGTTTCGCATGAAAAGTTTTTTTTTTTTCGAAGTAAATTCATCGTTTGTTCACCATTGCCCATCGCAACACGGTTCACAGAAACTTAGCCCGCTAGTCTGGGGGAAACATCACATGTACGATCGCTTGTGACTGTGAGCCACTGCATGCCCTTAAAAAGTGGCTATAAATTAGCCTTTTCGCAATCAACACCATTTTGATATTCTACTTACATGATTTCGAATGGCATTTGACAGCCGAACAGAAAAAAAAAGAGCCCCGAAACAATGAAAACAACTACTCAAAACATCGATAAAAAACGACTACATCGCTCCAATTCGCTCGTATACCCTGTGTGCAAGTTACGGGGTCTCTTTTCTTGCGCAAGATCCATCCGCCGGGGACTTCCCCAATTCCTGGCGGATGGATCTTGCCGATAGAGGGCGGACTGGAACATAGTTCCACCGGCCCAGCGAAGAGACCCGTAACTTGCACACAGGGTATACGAGAGAATGGGAGCGATGTAGTAGTTTTTTATCGATGTTTTGAGTAGTTGTTTTCATTGTTTTGGGGCTCATTTTTGTGTCTGTTCGGCTGTCAAACGCCATGAAATCATGTAAGTAGAATATCAAAACATTTTTAGATGGTGCAAATGACCAAAAAACGTATTTTGAGCCACTTTTTGAATGCACTGGCTCATCAGCTGGATCATACAAAGATCCATCAGACAACTCCCCTGGAGTATCGGACTAACATTGTGTGCACATCCGCCGACAATATCGTTCAAATGACTAGCAATTTTGCGCTTCCTGTTCAATTTCTGACTGTCAAACGAAGTAATGAACCAAGAATTTCTCGAAAATAACCACTCTTTAAAGTAAAAGATATCAATTGCCCCGTTTTTATTTGAATTCCGCTACATTATTGTGATAATCTTAATTTCTTTTTTAACATTTTATTTTTTTTATTTTTTTTTCGGGGCACTGTTTCCCGATATACCGAACCGGGTCCCGATTGAAACGGTCGGTAACCGGTGTGATCGACCGAACCGACTCAGCCTTAGTATAAAGTGTGAACTTCATTCCATCAACGTGTGGCAAATGTGTGATACTGTAGTGAAGGGTGTTGGCAGTGGGCAGGTGGGATAGGTGTGAAAAGACAGAGAGCAAACAAAGAAATGTAAACATATCTAAAAAGATACTCGAGGAGTGCTAATCGCACATACACAATGTACACACTTTTACACATACAGTACCTTTTAAATAAACCTTGTATTCCCCTGCTACATGTATATGGCAGGGGACAACAATTTGATTTATGTACTATCATTTAATAATTGAATTAAGTAAATGTACAAATAAAATTAAATTCACTTATAATGGATCAATTCAATTGAAACGTGACATTATTGAACTCTCTTTGATGGAATATCTTCTCTTTAAAAATCCCTGCCAAAATGTAATTTCTCTTTTAATACCACTGTCGCATATTTTAAAGGGATCTAGTAACATTGCCAACATCCTCAAAGCTTTCTTGGAACTATAGCGGTTCTCCCATACCAATAGAAGCATGGGACAGCTTTTGTTTTTTCAAATTTCTCTTCCATTATAAAGATATGTATGATTGAAGCGTTCAGATTTATTTATGTAAACTTACTAAGTACTGTAGATCCCTTTAAATATGAGTTCTGATACACAATCTGTTCAAAGCTTCTTTAGGGCCGTTGGATCTGATATACATTTATATATTAGAAGCATCTGTCATGGAGACCGTACATTCTTCATAATTTGTACTATATTTTGGCTTTTTCTTTGCAAATGTTCATCTCTTTTAGTCTTCCAGGCTGTGATAAAATGTGATAAAAGTAATTTGAAATTGCAAACAAATAGGAAGATACACATCTATCTAGGTTATGATGTAACATTTGTAGCTTTATATTCTTTTCCTTTTTAACAGACTTTGTTAAAGCCTGTAGGCGTAATATCTTACACATCTGTGGGTTATATACTAATTGTAGATTACTCCTTTGCTTTTTGATGGACGTAAAACCCTCTAGGCATAATTTCTTTGAAAGTAAAGAACCACTTATGTGAAGATCTATACATCAGGCTATTTCTATACCACTTAGCATGTTAATGGCATTAAACCACTTATAAACAGAATAACTACCCATTTGCTTGTAATAAACACAATCACTTTCTTATTAATGACTTGCATGAATAGAGGGTTCAAACAAAGAGTTTGCACGAGACCCACAACACATTTTGTAATTTCTTTGTTAGATGTTTGATGTTGCCACAGTAATGTGCCAATTTGAATGGGCCAATAAACTTTCATAGAGGTTTAAAAAGCAATAATTTTGCCATTGATTGCATGACGTACAAGTGTATGTAATTTACAATTTCAAAAGGAGGTACCGTAAAACTCCGTGTATAAGACGCACTTTTTTTCTGTCGGAAAATTTTCAAAGTGGGGGGTGCGTCTTATACACAGGTACAGCCAAAAAAAAAAAAAAAAAAAAAAAAAAAAAAAAAAAAAAAAAAAAATTTGAATTTTTTTTAAAATTTTGTTTTGGGACACCCGGTAGTCATGTTTAATGCATATTAAAGTGGTCTAGGGCATGACAAGAGCTTGATATAAGAGGGAACATTTATCAAAATATACCTTTTTCCTACATAAATTATAGTGGTTAGCAAAACAAAATGCAAGTTTTTAAGCTGTAACACTGCTACTAATTGAATATTCAGATATTCATGAGTAGCAGCACTCATTTAATATTCAATTTTCTAAACAGTGGTTATACATTTTTCTCAACAAAAAAGTTATTAATGAATTTAGTATTTTGCATATTTAATGAGTATTGCTACCTCATGAATATATGAATATTCATGAAGAAAAAAAAATCTAAAAAAAAAAAAAAAATATTTTTTTTTTTTTTTTTTTTTTTTTTTTTTTTTTTTTTTAATAGAAAGTTGGGGGTGCGTTTTATACACGAGTGCGTCTTATACACGGAGTTTTACGGTATGCTTTTTATTTATAATCGCTTTGTGCAAACACTGATTCCAAATTGTTTCAAGTGTTCATAGAGAATAGAGTTTTTTTACATAATGTATGTGATTATCAATTTTCAAAGCAGGAGGTATGCTATGCGTTTATTTTATAATCACGTTTCGCAAACCTTGAAGCAACTTTGTTTGAGTGTTGAAATAGAGAGTAGATTGCAGACCTGTATATTGCGAAATATATGTGAAAAATGAAATACAATTGGAGGAGTTGGAACTAACTCTACTGAGCGTGAGTGCATCTAAATTTAGTTTCTCGTCTTCGCACAAAAGTGGGCTGATTAAGCCTAACTCAATCCACGCCCCCTATGTAATGGAGAAGAATTCAATTAGGTCATAAAAGTAGGTCGGTTCGAATAATATGCACACATATATATAATCAAGGGCTACTTTTGAAGCTTGCATGCAAAAAAGATGAAGGAGTCGTGTTTGAATGTGTTTTACATTGTGCTCCATAATAAATTGTTGGGACTGTTTTGAACCCCTTGATTACAGGAACCAGGAGGGTTGTGTACAAAGTCTATGGAGATTTAAGAATCTCAAAGGAAGCGGGTTAACATTTCAAGGGTGAGATATCCCTGAACCCCCTGTGTATTTTTGTTCACTGTTGTACATTGTTTCTGTTGACTGTGTACAAAATATTGTGAACACAGAATTGTATAGGCTTGCATTCTCCATGTTAATTCATTGTATCTAGCTGATTCTGGCACCATTAATTAAAGCACATTACATCAATTTTCAGCCCCTACCCGCTTTCAAGTAATGAAGGCTAATTTACCAAAATCAGTCTCCACCTCACCGTAATGTGGGTGATAGAATTAATATATTGGCGTGTGCTCGTAGGCAGTAGCTTTGTACCACTTAGACCTTCAGTGCAGGTACATTAGATGAGAGATAGAGCACCTTTTATGAGTGCGATGATATGTCTGGAGTGCTACGAGCTTTAACCCCTTGACTACGGGAACCGAGTGGGCTATGAACAAAGTCTATGGGGATTTCAGAATCTCAGAGGAAATGGGTTAGATTATCAGCTTGTCGCAACATTAACAGCCCTGGGTATCGTCAATGGCGTTAACTCAATTTTAGGCCCATAACCTCTGTAATAAGGTAGAAAATTGATGAGAGTCAGTTACAAGACCAATTGAAACACTACTGCTGTAGGGAAAAAAGGGGACACATTTTGGTAAAAGTGGGAAACTTGGAAGGTGTACTGTTTGCATTGCGGGTAGAACATAGAAAAATGACAGAAAACATAATCTGCACTAATACTGTATACGCCATATATTTTCGCGAGGGTTTTATTTTCGAGAATATCGTGAAATTAACAACATGCTAAAATATTGACACAAAATGCAAAGCAATACACGTACGTGTATTGCTTGCATTACTGCACTAGCATCTTTCCCAAGACAATCATGAATGCGTGTTGGTAACAGTAGAACGTGAATTTAACCACTCGCGAAATCGTTGTAAAGTCCCGATTCGCGAAAATCTATGCACGCGAATAGCGTATACAGTACAACTTGTAAAAATGTTTGTTATATATTTTGGTCAGAATAAATGCTGTCGATCCTCCTGAATGGGATCAAAAGGCAAAGTGGGATGTGTGGATTCTAGTAGGTAAATGTGTAGATTTTTAGATTTTGTAGAGCCTTACAAGGCAAAACAGCCTGTATAATTAGAAATTTACCTTACACTTAATGTAGATTTTGAGATACATTTTAGAAGTGCACATAATTGTACTATGAATGTACATTTGTCAGTTGAGTTAGAAAAGGGGGCGTAACTAAATTTAGCAAAAATCGACTTAGCTTCCTTTCTCACCTTCACCCGACAATTTGTACATGTGTGCAGGTATTGATTGACTGTGTAGGTGCATACAATTTTACTGTTAATGGTACAGACTTCTAAATGCTTGCGCATGGAATGGCAAGTACAGACTGCCCACTGGGAGCATTTAGAAGGGAAGTTCATCGCACTTTCGATGGCATGCCTTGGAACACATTCCTTACACAACAATACGCAGAACTTGTACTGCCAAGAAAATATATGTGTCAGACTTTGCTTGGAGACTTCAAATTCTTGAATGTACTTTAAATTCTTTAGAAGTACACATCAAGTCCATATCTTATTTAGATTCTGTATTCTGCAGTGTTTCAGTTTTGTTCAGTCACATTTAGTGAGTATTCACAGAGAGAGAGCATTTAAAAGGAAAGGTCATCGCACTCTTTGACAGTCAACTTGACTGATTTTTGTTGTTGTACATACCGAGTCCAAATCTTCAGTTTATTCCATATTCTGCACGGGTGTTGCAGTTATGTTTGGTCAAAATTCTTTTTACCTACACTTTTTTTTTTTTTACCTACACTTTTGCGCCAAAAATCTACTTAATGCCTTCTCGTTCTCACCCAATGATATCAACTCCTTTGAAAGTAATGCATTCTGGCAGCCATAATAAGGCACTCAGAACAGTAAGGCCTCAAATACCTCCCACTCCTACCAGGGGCCATTGCAGAAAGAGATCTTATGCAATCGATTGTAAAGTTGCAATTAATGGCAAGTCGGATCATGTGACTAAATGAGCAAATCTGATCGGTTCAAATGGGCATATTTTCTGAATCGATTGGAACTCTTTCTGCAATTGTGAACCATTTCATAAAACTTCCAATTGTTGTAATTGTCCAATTATTGTAACTAGTATGGCAACAGCCAATCAGCACCAAGTATTTTAGTTGTTGCCATGGTAGTTACCATAATTGGACACTTACAACAATTGGAAAAGTTTTATGAAACGGGTCTATTTTATTCGTCCATGATACTAAGTCCATATCTTCATTAGATGCTGTATCATGTAGTGTTTCAGTTATTGGTTTATCGATTGAAAATAACTCTTTATACACATACATTGTAATGATGGTACTGTAGTTCGTTAGAATCAACTAACCCACAAAAAATGACCCCTATCTCAAAGCTTCAGAAACATTATTCCATCTATTCCCTTTGTGTACCCCACCTTACCCGAGGCCATACCAAGTATGAGATCTGATTCCTTTCCCAGTACGAGGTAGCTAATATCGAGCTGTGTCTATTATATCAGGTCCCATAACATTTCACCGAGTCTCAACTTGAAGTAAGTTTGAGGGTTTTTTACACCAATTTGTATCATTATTACATGTATGTTATATATCTTCGCAAATTGTTTAATTAAGGGTAACATGTGATGATTGTGTACCATATTGCACATCTACACTAAACACAGAAAGCATGTACTCAACAAATTACATTGTTTTATAAGGGACATTTTGAGAGGACTACTTTTCAAGCTTCCTGCTATCAAAATAGCACTCTAAATTTGTTTTTGTTTCCATTGTACTCTATGAGAAACAAATAGGTGAGAGGGAGTTGTCATCATTTTGGGAATATCTTTTTGGCATTATGAGGGTTAGAATCGTCAATGCCCTCATACAATTTCTTCACTATGTTTTATATTCACAAGGCAATTTTTAGCAACTCACTTTAATGGTATCAATTTCAGACACTTGATATGTGCTGATTTTGTAGAACCCTTTTGTACCCCGAGTTACTCGAGGCTATAGTCTGCATGAGTTATGATTCTGATTAGTTAGTATGTCACATCATTGATATTTATAAAATGGGTAGAAGAATCCCTGCATTCTGATTGGTCAATTAGCGTGTAAACGTTTTTTACTGATGCTTAAAATAAAATAAAAAATAAAATAAAATTTGATAAAATAAAATAAAATAAAATAAAATAAAATAAAATTTGTCACTTAAAAAAAACCAAATTATTTTAATTTTTTTTATATCATTTTAATTTGTTTAGGCTAATCATAAACTCAGTGGTTTTTAAAAACTATTTTATATTTTGTAGGACTGTTGATTATTGAATGGTCCTACATCATTACGTTAGTATGTCACATTGCTATGATAACACTCAGGGAGCAGTTTGTTCATGCTCTTTTCACCACTCTTCTCCTGGCTGGAATCCTCCCCAGGGAGTGGAAAACATGCACTTTGTGTGCTGGATTGATTGCAGACTGCATCTAAAGACTGGGGTAATACTAAAATTGTAAAGCGCTTAGAGATGATTATCAATCGTGATAGACGCTATATAAATCAAGTTGATTATTTTTATTTGTATTATGTAGCTAATATGGAACCCACTCTTTTGTATTTTAGATGTATTTTGCATTCACCTGACTGTTGATTATTAAATGGCCTAACCCTAGTGCCCCTAGTGCTCCTCACACCAATGGCCCCAAGCATCACCAGACAATACCACCCAAATAAGCTCAAGCATATACATACTCGAACTCAGCTTTACCAGAACTCCTACTTCCCACAAACTGTAACAGCATGGAATGCGCTCCCCAATAATATCTTGGCTTCTACATCACTAGGAGCCTTTGTGGGAGCAGTTGCCTCAATCGGCAATTAATGGGACACCTCACCGGTTCCCCTCGACTCTACGTCCTGACTGATGGACCCTGTCGAGTACCCAAGTAGAAGTAGAAGTAGAAGTAAAGCTACCTTTTCAAGAAACTACACACACCTTGAGATATGATTCTAATTAATTGATACAACATGATACATAGCACCCCTTGCCCCTTGGGCAGGTTTGATTCCCTTTTCACATGCGCATTCAGCTTTATCTCAAGCTTAGCCCTGTTAGATTTCTTTTTCCTTAACTCTGAATTTTTCATTAAAATCACTACCAGGTAAGCTTTTAGAGAAAAAATGTATAAAATGTGATGGATTATGGTCAGACCATCGCACACTCAAGATTACCCTAAGGCCTGTTCTACATCATTTGAGATGTAAATAATCCAATTAGTTTGCTTGCAACATCATTGATATGATAACACCCCCTGAGCAGTGTTATTTGCCTTTTCATAGTTTTTCACGTTCAGTATTCAGCCTATCTTTAATAGACTCTTTTTGCATATATTTTAACAAATCGTTTTCACCGTTTGTTCTTTTTTTTTTACAGCTGAATCTTTACATTATTGTTAAGTGAGGAACACTGACGTATGTAGCAGAATTTTCTTACAACAAAGTACAATTTTCTCATATTTATTTTACTTGCAATCTAATGATAACAGAATGTTTTTTTTTATTTTACTGAAGTGTTTCAGATTTGTGAATAAAGAAGGAAATTAAGTTGTATAATCCAAGTTTCTTTCTATAAAACTACAAAATGTCATGTTTATGACTACATTCGTATATTTTGTGAGTGAAGAACAGAATGTATAAATGATTATGTTGTTCATACATTTATCTAGTCCCCGCATGCCCCTAACAACCTGGGGCTATACGTAGCGTGAGATGTATCCATGAGTATAGGAGGCTGATTAGTGTGCCTGTCTCGTCAGTTATCACCTCTATCATGTGATTGCTCTTTTAAAGCTAATCTTGATTATTGGTTATTCTCAAACTTCCTTTGAAGGTGAAGGTTTATTTTCAAATTTTCTGACTTACTGTATAATTCTGTTCTGATTTCAATTTTTTTTTTTCAGCATTTCTTAGAAAAATATAACTGTCCCATCCTTACACAAGGCTAATCTTTTTCCTACTTGCACAAAAGGGCAAGTAAAATCATGAATCTTCACACTTCACTCGCCCATACCGAAAATGTACTTGCCCAAAGAAACCAAAGTGAATGAAAGAAACATTATTCTGCTTGACAGATTTATTGCTTGTTTCTATCTAGATGAGATTAAGGCATAGAATTACATTTTTCTCTCATACATGTTGTTGAACAGGAATATTAGTTGACCAAACCAGACAACCAAACCTGACCTTTGCATGAAATTTTACTTGCCTGACATCAATGTTTTACTTGCCCTGGGCAAGCGGGGAAGTGCTAGTGTTGAGCCCTGCCATAATATCTTTGGGTGTATTCTGAACTTGCTTTTTCAATACAAGATTTTAATAATTGTACATATTTTCTGCTGATTGCATTTCAAACATTGCTATGTAATATGAATAGTGGTTTTCAGGTCATCTGCATCTGAATTAATTTACTTTCCAAGTACTCTACATTACATGTACCTTTAAATGACAAATCATCAGATGTCAGACTCTTGCTTCCAAATTAGATCTTGATTTCATGAGCGAGTTTTGACAATATTAGTCATTTGCACATGACAGTTTTTATTAATTTTTCCAGATGATGTATGTATTCCGGTTATGAAGCTCTAGTGAAGAGATTGTACATTAAAGTTAATGGTGATGGCAGCTGTTTTTTCACAAAGATGACGAAGATGATGGTGATGACAAAATGGACAATAACAATGTGTGTACCTCTGCTAAAATGCTCAAGTGTGCTTTGGGGATACAGGGGTCGGTGGCCCTTGTATTCCGTCATTGTTTAAATATAAATGAAAATGGGATTCCTCCGGGATTGTTGAAATATATACGTTTGAGTTAAATGCAGTTGACCATGCCAATGCCAGTGATGATGATGATGATGATGATGATGATGATGATGATGATGATGATGATGATGATGATGATGATGATGATGATGATGATGATGATGATGATGATGATGATGATGATGATGATGATGATGATGATGATGATGATGATGATGATGATGATGATGATCGACGACGACGGATGATATAATGATGATGACGATGATAACTATGATATAATGATAAACATGTGCTAGTAATTCTTATCAAAATATTGTAATAAAAATGGAATTGTGGTAATTATTTTGACTAGATGATGAATCATCACCCTTCAAATTGCAGATTTTTATTCATTTTAGGGTTTTGATTAGTTCTCTCATCTTCCATCATTGATGACATGGCACCCTGGAGCAATATTATCTTCCAGTTTATTGCTCTTTCATTTACATATTATATTAAAACTAAACAATGTTTCAGTCTTTATTCTTATATTGACCCATTTCCTTTGAGGTTCTAAAATCCTCATAAACTTTGTACATAGCTCAGCAGGTTCCTGTTGCACAACAATTTTGTTGCAAAACACAGAACATCTTAAATGGATAGATCTAGTAAAATTATTCAAATTATTATTTCTCTGAATGTGCCAACACCAAAGAATCTCTTTTAATGAAATCTTTTGATATTTGCTAAAAGCTTAAAGCGAGTGCATCTATTTTCATTATTAATGACTTAACACCCTGGATTTAAATGATTTTCTACTTTGTTGCTTTTTCTTTTACATGTAATGTAGACAATTTCCCTGTGGGCATTCAAACAATGATACATGTATATATGCAAAATATATATTTAATGAAAAGTCTCAAATTTGATTTTTTCATTTAAAGCAATTAAATCTGCAGACTAATGAATGAATTGCAGAATGACGCATTTAGATTAGATTTGAGCAGAAACAAACAACGTGTTCAATGTCACAAAGAAAATTTGTCTGGTACTATAGTGATTAATTCAAACACGTACCAAATGTCCATGTAATAAAATGGAGTACAATTTCTTTTAGCCTTTATTTTGTGTATCTAGAAATTATCTTCAAAATTGTACCGTTATCTTCTTTTTTATGCTTTTTAAGTAACATTTAAGCAAATTATCGTCAAATTGTACCTGTAGTTGTCCTCTTTTTGAGGCCTTTTAAGTAACATATTTAAGCGAATTATCTTCAATTGAGTGTTTCTCACTGGGTGGCGTTCAAGGCTGGCTTTTTAGTCTGATAATCACATTTTAAATTGCCTGCAAGGCATTTTTATTTTTTATTTTTTTAAAAACTTCCCCACAGATTCTCTCAGAGAAATAGTATCCCAAGGTTGATCTGTGGTGTAGTGCAGTGAAAAGATTACACGGGGGGGCTCGGGGCGAATTCGCCCCTGAAATGCCAAAAAGAGCCCCCGAAAATCATAAAAGAGCCCCCATAAATTTGCATGTAGAGTTCAAGGCAATACAAATTTCAGAGTGTTATTTTCATGTAGGAAAGCTTGCAAAATAGCCCCCGAAAAAAAATTTTTGTTTTGTTTTACCTGATACCAGTGTAGTGACCACTTCCAAAAAGTAGATATTTTTTGGGAAAAGAGAGACAGAAGAGAGAGAGAAGAGGAAAGATGGAGAGTGGATGGGAGAGGGGAGGAGGAGGAGGAGAGAAAGCGAAATATGTGACCGGCTATAGCAAAACTCTGCACTTGTCGGTGAATTCATGTTTAGAAGAAATGGGCATTTTAAGTTCACATAATGTGCGTAAAAGACTTGTGATTGTAAAATTGAAACAATCGTATCTTTGCCAATTATTGACCAATTTGTTAGAACAAAACATCAAATAAAGCTTGTGTTGCATGGGGCCTTTCTAATGGTATGAAAATTTTTTATTTTTACCAACAAGTGCAGGGTTTTGCTATAGCCGGTCCCATATACTGTACTATATAGTCCTAGACAGAGGAGAGAGCAAAATGTACCTATACTGCATCACTGCTAGCTGCTCCCTACTTATAATCAAATTTTCGCCAGTTTTATAGTAAGTATTACCACATCAAAACTAAATTATGTGACAAGTGATATACAATTAACTGTTTTTCACAAGTTTGCTTCCGGCATAATTTTCAGTTGACAATCTTTAAATTTCCTTCTGCTTTTTAAAATCCCAAAAGGATTCTCTTGGAAAAATTATATTGCAAGGTTGTAGTCTAACTTATAGTTGCCTCCGGAAAAAGTATTTGTTTGCACAGGTTTGTTAAAAGAGAGAAAATAAAAGCAAAAATGAGATGGAAGGAGAGTGAAGGGGGAGGGGGGGGGGGGGGGGGGGTGAGAGTAAGCAATGCTAGAAAATAACACAATTTCGTAGTAGCCCATTTAGGGGCCTTGTAAAGTTAAAATAATTCCAACCATCCAAATAAGATTTGGAAGTGGGTGGGTGGGTCCAGGGCCATTTTGGATATTTAAAAACAAGTTTGGAAAACCCCACCCAAAATAAAGTTTAGTGTAAAAAAATGAAAGAGATGCAATCGTTTGCAAAGTTGCAATTAATTGCAAGTCAGAAAATGTGCGCATTTGAACCAATCAGATGTGCGCATTTGGTCACATGATCGGACTTACAATTAATTGCAACTTTACAATCGATTGCATCTCTTTCTGCAACAGGGCCTATGACATACGTGATTCCTGGACAAGCCCCCATGTAGCTTGTCCCGGAATGGTCTTGTGCCAGTTTTGAGCCCTCTCCCCCTGGCTCATGTAGGCATTTGATTAAAGCCCCAATTCACTTGGAAAATGATCTGGCAAAGATAATTTGGGAGTGAAATATATATCAGGAGTGAATGACATTGCTGGAGTTGGTGAAGGTTGTGCCAGTGGTTGATGACATAGCTCCCATACAATCCCCCTATCTTGTTTCAGAATGGTCTTGTGCCAGTTTCAAGCCCTCGGGCCCCCTGGCTCATGTAGGCATTTGATTAAAGCCCCAATTCACTTGGAAAATTATCATGCGAAGAAGTAGTCTGGTTAAAATGCCTGTGGCACAGATATACACTTGTAAGATGATGGGAAAATGAGATTGGCTTAAGTGTGTTCCCTTTTCATTTTGTTAGAAACGGAAAAGCGATTTGCATCAGCTATTATATTGTGTAATGTGTATCTAATGCAAATCTATGTTTATCTAATCCTTTATTATTGTGCTTTTCAAATGTGCACCTCGGGCGTGTATTGCAGGAATTTAAGGGGTAGACAATTATTTGCATTTAAAATGTAAATTTCTTACATTTCTTACTTCCACTCTATACAGGAAATGGGTCATCTGAGAATTTAAAGCAATAAAATCCATTTGCAAATGTAATTGCCTCTTATTCAGGACTTTAAAGCTCCCTTTGTGTTAAAATAAGATATAATACCATCTCACTATTCAATGGTATCTTTTGATAAAGAATTAAATATTCCAAATTCTTGCTCTCCTTTGATTTCCATTGTGGCATATTACCAAAGTTGAAGACTGATAAATGGTTTTGTTTTACTCCTTAGGTTAAAATAAAATAGAATACTATACATCACTATTCAATGTTATCTTTTAATAAATAATCATATATTCCAAATTCTTGTTCTTCTTTGATTTCCATTGTGGCATATATGCTGATGACCTAAGTCGGAGACTTATAAACATTTTATTTTTATTTCAGAATTATATTGATTGATTGTAAATGCACATTGTTCTTTCAATTTTAGTTTGATGCTGCCATATATAGAGAAGCAACAATATATAATAACGACTGTCAAGAAACAATGCTATAGAAGGGGATCATCAAAGATTCTTTGACATTGACATGTATTCATATTGGCAAGCTGATATTAAAAATAGATCTTATCCATGATGTAAATGTCAAATCATAGCAGAAAGTATTGAATTTGATATGATATTGAAGAGATATTGAAGCGGTATCCAATAAATATCAGTTCAGCTAACTAGGCAAGGTAATTGCTGTTCTCTAATAGAGGCATTTGTAGATACAGATCTATAATACTCTGATACAGCGAAGGGATCGGTATGGTAACCTTCAATAATTGCATGGTTATTAGAAAGCTATTTACTCTATCAATTACTTAGCCTTTACTGAAGACTTTACACTTGGTGTATTCATAGCTAGCTGAGCAGTGTGCAGTGCATTATTTAGTGCACTGTGTACTTGAATCATTGCTCATGGGAACATGGTGTCCCTTGAAGCTGAAACTCCATGGGAATTGCACATGAGAATGGTATTGCATGTCCATCATGTTTTGTTGAATAATGGCACAAAATGTAGTTTTTTAAATTAGGACAAAAATGTAACTGAATTTAAAGAGTAAATACTTATTGTCTGTTTTGTAGCCTGGAGAATATTATAACTAAACTTCTTCATGAATGCATGGTTTTATGCTGAACTTTTAGTTGGGAAAGCTGAGAAAAGAAAACATTTCAATAATCTAATATGTATTTTTAAAATTTGATTATCATTTTCAGCTTTTTGAAACTGAAGAAATTTGTTGGTAATTCAAAGAAGTGTAATTTTTCTTTGCTAGGAGGGGAAACTAATTTCTGGATAGTGTACTTATTTTATAGCCACTAATGAAAAATGTAGATCTAACAGAAGTTGGGCAAGTTTCATATGCCTCTCTCTCTCTGTTTTTTAAAATTATCTTGTTTTGTGTTTGTTGCAAACACAATCATATCAAATCATATCAAATTCTTATACTTCATATGACTTCAGGTTTTTTCCGGTATGGTAACAAAGGAATGTATACAAATTATAATATTGAGTGCGCAATAATATGAAGTTGAATTTTGTATTCAGTATTTAAAGGTTGTGTTATATGTTGTCATTGTTTGAAAGAAAAAACAACAGTTTTGTACAAGCTGTCATCTTGTTGTTATGTTAACAAAGGTAATTGGAGGGATGTTGCCAATTTCTTCTTGGGAATTTCAATAGCAATTCAGGCTTGAGGGCTATAAGGTGTCTTGTCAAGGAAGTGAACAAAAGTTGTTTATTTAATGTTTTTGTGTTTGTGTGTCTGGTGGTGTGTGTTCATTCTTGTTGTGTGTGTTTGTGTGTCTTGCTGTTTCTGTTTACGTGCATTATATGTTTGTATTACAATCTTAATTACAATAAATCACTTAATGTACACAAACACAAACAGCAAGACTCACAAACACACACAACAGGATGCACAAACACACACCACCAGACAAACACACAACCATAACAAAATTACACAAAACATTGTCTTTTCACTTCCTTGACACGACAACATATAGATTTGTTATGTGAATCATATCAAATTCTAATACTTCATATATGACTTCAGTTTTCTTGCAGTATAGTAACAAAGAAATTTATTGAAATGATTATATTGAGTGTGAAATAATATGGAGTTGATTTTGAGTTGGTCTTAGAAATGAAATGTATTCAGAAATTTAGAACTAAATACATCTCTCGCTCTTTTTTTTTTGCTACTTAAAATAATTTGTCTCTCAATTATTGGGTAATTGAGATTATGCCCCGAGATTTGCACAGAAGTTATACACTGCCATATCTGATCAAGTTCTTAAAGGTGCACCTGTAAAGTGTCTAACTCCACAAAAATTAATTTGAGCTTCCACATTTCTCTTTTACCGTGTTGTTTGGCTTATGGTTAGAGAAGTTTATAAATAAGGGTTAGATTTGTTCAAATGCCCCTTTTAGTATGACGATATCTATCATTGATAATCATTCAGCTCAAGAGCGTTAATGAACGGTCATAAACCTCATTCACGTCATACAGTAATTCGTTTTAAAAGCTGATGCATATTTTCGCTTTTTTAACCAGGAAAGCAGTGTTCTTTTTCAATGAAACTTTCACACATCATTCGGACATATATTAGAATGGTTTTGGTATAGGATTGAAATCTCAAATGTCTTTTTGGGCAATATCTGACACTTTACAGGTGCACCTTTAACCACCCCAGTCTTTCAAAGCACATACATATCATGAAATGCCCTTTAACCAGTAAGTGGTTGTGAAATCCATTCAACATGACATTGTTTTGACTGAATGTGTGTGTGTGTGCAGGAATAGCAGGATTAATTGGATTAAGTGCAGGTAATTATTTATAAAGCCATTTCCCTAATGGTCTGGACGATTAGATTAATGCTGCACAGGGGAGCACGCGCAGCATGCATTCATCTAGAAACAGTTGCGTAGCTGTGGGATGAGGGGGGGGGGGGGGGGGGGCACGTGCCTTCACAATAATTTTACAACAACATTTACAAATATAAGGGGAAAATCTTTTTTTTTTAAAGAAGAAAAAAGGGGAAAAAAGACATACATAAGGTGTGCCCCCAATAAGTGATGTGCCCCCCCCCCCCCCTAAAAAAAAAACTGGTGTGCCCCATTAATCAGTTCAACCACACAACGCCTCCTGGAGTGTATGCACCATCAATTGTCAAAGTGCAACCTTATTATGAAGTGGATTTTGTCTTCTTTCCGGACTGATTTGCAAGGATCAGTGCTCTGCATAATTTCCCAGTTTATATTTCCGCAGATACAATGGTAGTTACTAGTTCGATACATGTACAACTTGCCAATTCAAGCATTATGATATGGGATTTTACATATCATCAGGTGAGAGCAAGAATGGGGTTGAGTTGATTTTTGGCTAAACTGAGTTACGCATACCATCTTGTAAGTCGGAACCTCCTCTTATTTTGGGGAAAATTATTAAAAGTATTAAAAAAGCTACAGTGTCACTGTGTTTCTACATGCTTTTGTAACTGTAAAGATGGTTATCTCCCAAGTGACTTAGCGCCCTTCTCTTTCTCAACTCATATATATTTATCAGTCCCGCATAATTTGATCATACATGTAATGTAAGCAGCTTTCATCTGCATAAGATATGAACATAGTATAGTATGTGCCTGTTTTTGTCTGCAGGAGGAATGTAATGTGCCTCAAAATGTATTTTTTCAGTGATGATAACTTTGCCATGCATTCTGCTTGATTATGACGTGCATAATGTAAATCATTGAAGAATGTGGTCCTGTACATGTATATCAATAACATTGAATTGTCTTATTTTCCCTTTTACTGTTTTTCTGCGTGTAGGAGGAATGTGGTATGACCCATCATTGACGTAATCAGTGACGATAACTTTGCATGCCATTTTTATCATAGACATGTACATCATGATATACAGGAAAACATTCTTAAATATCTTAGGTCATTTATGCACATACAACTGATGTGTCAAGTTCCTCTTTTACCTGTTTCTGTCTGCAGGAGGAATGTTGTATGCCCCATCGTTTACGTAATCAGTGATGATAACTTAGCCCCTCATTCTGGCTTCATTTTGACAAACATTATAAATGTAAATCATCAAGGAATGTGGTCCTGTGAATGAGATACAATTTCAATAAACCTACTTTCTTTTTTTTACTCTTTCCTGTCTGCAGTCGGAATGTAGTGTGCCCCATCATTGACGTAATCAGCGATGATAACTTAGCCCTGGCCTTCATTCTGGCTTGAATATGACGTACATGACGTACAGTATGTCCAAATCATTTAAGAATGTTGTCCTATAAATGAAAGATGATTTCAATAAAACAGATGTTTTATTTTCCCTTTTTCCTGTTTCTGCCCACATGAGGAATGTAGTGTGCCCCATCATCGACGTAATCAGCGATGATAACTTAGCCCTGCATTCTGGCTTCATTTTGACATGTATCATTATGTAAATCATTGAGGAATGTGGACCTGTGAATGAGATACAATTCCAATAAATCTACTTTCTTTTTTTTACCCTTTCCTGTTTGCAGTCGGAATGTAGTGTGCCCCATCATTGACGTAACCAGTGATGATAACTTTGCCCTGCATTCTGGCTTGAATATGACGTACATGACGTACAGTTACAGTATGTCCAAATCATTTAAGAATGTGGTCCTGTGAATGCGATACATTTTCAATAAACTTACTTTTTTTTCCTACCCTTTCCTGTCTACAGTCGGAATGTAGTGTGCCCCATCATTGACGTAATCAGCGATGATAACTTTGCCTTCCACACCGGTTCGGACATGACGTACGGGGGCTTCAACTGGAAGCTGCAATTCCGATGGTACCCCGTCCCCCAGAGAGAAGTGGACAGGAGAGGAGGAGACAGAACTCTTCCATTGAGGTAAATTTTACTGATTGGTACTGATGAAGATGGTGGTGGTGGTGACAATAATGATGATGGTGGTGGTGGTGATATTCATGGTGATGATGATGATGATGATGATTACGTATGGGGCTTCAACTGGAAGCTGCAATTTCCGATGGTACCCCGTCCCCAGAGAGAAGTGGATAGGAGAGGAGGAGACAGAACTCTTCCATTGAGGTAAGTATTACTGATTGGTACTGATCATGAAGATGGGGGTGGTTGTGACAATAATGATGATGGTGGTGGTGGTGGTGATATTCATGGTGATGATGATGATGATGATGATACGTACGGGGGCTTCATCTGGAAGCTGCAATTCCGATGGTACCCCGTCCCCAGAGAGAAGTGGACAGGAGAGGAGGAGACAGAACACTTCCTTTGAGGTAAATTTTGGCAATTGATGCGGATGGATCAAGAAGATGATGGCAGAGGCGTCAATTCGTTCGGAAAACACAATGTATTGGGGGGGGGGGGAGGGGGGTGAGCATTGTTTGTGAACAATGCTCACCCCCCCCCCCCCCCCCCCCCCCCCCCCCCCCCCCATAATGCATTGTGTTTTCCGAATGGATCAACGCACCTGGATGATGGTGGTGGTTATGATCATGACATGAGTGATGATGATGAAGTTTCATGGTCATAAAATGAATATAAACATGAATATAAACATGATGGTGATGGTGATGGTGATGGTGATGGTGATGGAGATGGAGATGGAGATGGAGATGGAGATGGAGATGGAGATGGAGATGGAGATGGTGATCGAGTTGGTGATGGATCGAGTTGGTGATAGGTGTGTAATTGACAGCGAATGTGGATGATGGCAATACTGGTGAAAAGAATGATGATGGTAACGATGTTGACATTGATGGTAATTATCTAATGATGATGATAATGGGAAGGTTATGTAGTGTTAAAAAAGATGAATGTAACGTAATGGGAAGAATCCATGGCAAATGTACAGTGAACTCGTATTATTCAAAAGTCGTACCAAGTAGGATCGTACAAAGTAGAATATTGACTTTGAGTCTTCAAATATTTCTTCAAGTAGCTGTTTGGCCTAGCTTGCATTTCTGTAGATGTAGAACAGATTGATTTATTTAAGATTTCTGAGAATGTCTGCAGCTATAGATACACAACGCTTTGCTAAATGGGCAGATAAGGTTTGCACTATAAAGCCCGGTCAGTCGGTCACATATCACCAAATAGCATTTATCGGATGCCCGACGGAGAGTACAATTTTCAATCTGTTCGTCTCCGTTAGTATGCGTTTCTAGTCTGTTCCTTGTCAAGCGATGTACGTTGTTCTATCCAGCAGAATATTTTTTACAAGAAGCAATGGAGATGACTTTCACCACCGGATAATTTGATCCACCGGTAAATGTTGTATTTGTTGAGCATCAGTTAACGTTATCCGTTGATATTTAGATCTAAATGTTACTTGCACATGAATGTTACCACTAATAGCCTCGCACGTCAACAGGACTACATTCAGCTTCCCACATCAAATCCACCTTACTGCGACAACTGGGTCACCCAGATTTATCTAGAATAAACATTTAGCCCACTTCTTTGAGAGGCGATTCAATGCCATGATAGGACTGTCGTGTCTCGTGTACTTTAAACGCATTTCTTCTTTGACTCCACAGACAGTGTCATAGCGTGGTCGGACTGATTGGGGGGGGGGGGGGGGGGGGGGTGGGCACACCTTATGTATTTCTTTATTTTTCCAGAAAAGTTCTGCTTTATGTTTTGTATTGTTTTTTTCCTTCAAATTATTGGGGGGCACAGGCCCCCACGCCCCACCCCACCGTCCACATACATGCTCTTATTCTTACGTCCATGGTATACGTTTGTAGTCGAGTCAAATGTAAAAGTGATACCTCAACCCCTGCTTCTAGGAAATTTGTATCTATCTAAATCCCAGGAGAAAAACACCTTGTTTTTCAAAGATATAGGTATAATTATTGGAAAAATATGCATTGGGGGAAACATTCACTGTCAATAAATCTAAATTTTTTTCCTTCTAATTCTTAATGTTGCATATCATTTTAGTTATGTATTTGGGGTAATTTGCATCAGTATCTACATGTAACATGATATGGGGGGAACCCCATTTTGTTTATCTTCAACAGACAACAGTCGTATAAGTTTTGAGTCTGAGATTTTCTTTACGTTTACTTTACCCTAGACCATAAGTACCTCTACTTGTCATCAGTGAGAGCGATTAGGACGTTAAGTCATTTTTTGTATAAATTGAGTTTTGCATAATCTGGTAGATTAAAGATTTGTCTAGATGTGTTACCACTCTTTCAGATAATAATTTTTTCTTATTGTTGAAATATTCATAAAAACTTAAAGATAGCTACAGTCGCTTTCTAAAGGGCTTCAAAACTTTAAACATGATTACCTTGGAAGTATTAAAAAGTGACTTGGCGCCCTTCTCTTTCTCAACCAATGATGTATCCCCTTTCAGTTGTCCATCTACATGTAGGCAATTTTTCATCCACAGTAGACTGTCTTTAGAAAGCCAGGGGGAAATCCCATTTTTTCCACAACATAGTCATTACCGGACAGGAAATATGGGGGGATTAGAGACATCATGTATATTTATATGGGGATTTGTATTGTAAGACTTTATAATTATGCAATGCATGAGATGTCAGCATCACCACAAAAAAATATGATTTACATATCATCGTCAACAACCTAAGGCAAATATCCCATTTTTTGCATTTTTTGTTTTTGTGGGGATAAGCGTTAGATGCGTTATGTTTGCAAGTTGAGTTGTGAAGAGAAATAGAAAGTTCTTGTTGGAAAGGGGATGAGGAGGAAGTAAGATCTTTAGAAGATGGATTGTAAACTTTTAAAAGAGGGAGAGGGAAGGGATGAGGGTGTGGGAAGAGAAGGGGTGAATGGTAAAAGAAAGAGAGAGAAAGAAAAGGATAAGTGGGAAAAATGAAAGAAGAAGAAGAGGGATAAAGAAGGAAGGAGGATCTTTAGAAGATAAATATAACATTTACAAATGGGGGGGGGGGGGGATGAAGGTGTGGGAAGAGAAGGGGGAATGGTAGAGGAAAGAGAGGAGAGCAAGAAAAAGTCGAAGTGGGAAAAGAAGAAGAAGAAGGGATGAGAAAGGAAGGAAGATCTTTAGAAGAGAGATATACAATTTTAAAATGGGGGAAAGGGATGAGGGTGCGGGAAGAGAAGGGGGAATGGTAGAGGAAAGAGAGGAGAGAAAGAAAAAGTCGAGTGGGGAAAAGTGGAAGAAGAAGGGATGAGAAAGGAAGGAAGATCTTTAGAATATATAACATTTACAAATGGGGGGGGGGGGGGGGGAAGGGATGAGGGTGTGGGGAGAGAAGCGTGAATGGTAGAGGAGAGAAAGACAAAGTTAAAGTTGGAAAAGTGGAAGAGTTGCCGAATGAAGATATTTAGATGAGAGACAGAAAGTTAAAAAGTGGGGGAAAGGGGATTGGAGAGAGAGAACTTTTTTGAGAGAATGTCTTTGGAAGATGGAAAGAAGGGACGGTTGAAGAATGGAAATGGAAAGCAGGGAGAGAAATGCCATATTTTCTACAGGTTAGTCATAATCAGACAGGAAATATCTATAGGGATTAGGAGAAAATATGGGGATTCATCTTAGAAGACTTCATGTTTAATGCATGAGATGTCAGTATCACCGCAGACACACTGTAAACATCATTGGCACAACCCTAGGCAAATATTCCATTTTTCTTGCGTTTCTTATTTAATGCGAGATGCTAGCAAGATGCTAGCACCTTGATGTTTGAAGTGAAAGAGAAAGTTGAATTGGTAAAAGTGGAAAAGGGGGAAGAAGAAGAGGAAAAGAAGACAGAAGGAAGATGAGAGGCTAGAAAGTAATATAGAGATAGGAGAAAGGGACTAGAGAACGGGACTAGAAAGGGATATGAGAAAAGAAAAAGGAAAAGGAAAATGTGAGGGATGAAGGGCGGAATGAAAGAAGGAAGATAGATAGAAGGTGGTTGGAAGGAAAGATGTTTAGAAGATGGGGGGAAAGGGATGGGAGGAGAGGGATAGGTAGAAAGGGATCGGAGGAAAGGAAAAGTTGAGGGATGAAGGGGGGAATGAAAGAAGGGAGATAGATAGAAGATGGTTGGAAGGAAAGATCTTTAGAAGATGGGGGAGAGGGATAGGTAGAAAGGGATCGGAGGAAAGGAAAATGCGAGGGTTGAAGGGGGAATGAAAGAAGGAAGATAGATAGAAGGTGGTTGGAAGGAAAGATCTTTAGAAGATGGGGGAAAGGGATGGGGGAGAGGGATAGGTAGAAAGGGATCGGAGGAAAGGAAAAGGTGAGGGATGAAGGGGGGAATGAAAGAAGGAAGATAGATAGAAGGTAGTTGGAAGGAAAGATCTTTAGAAGATGGGGGGAAAGGGATGGGGGAGGGGGATAGGTAGAAAGGGATCGGAGGAAAGGAAAATGCGAGGGTTGAAGGGGGAATGAAAGAAGGAAGATAGATAGATAGAAGAGGGGTCTGAAGGAAAGATCTTTGCAAGATGGGGAAAGGGATGGGGGAGAGGGATAGGGAAAGAAGGGGAGTGAAAGAGGAAAGCAGATAGTTGAAGATGCAAGTATATCATCTTTAGGCAGTGCTCTAAATTGTCACAGGCCTGCTGGCCCGGAACTACTAATAATGAGCATCAGGCCACTAAGGTACATTGATGCTTAAATCCACTGGCACAAATGGGCAACCAACTATAACATAATTTGTTATCTTTTCCTCTGTTTTGGGCCACCATATGTATGGTTTGGGCTACTAGAATTTGAAACATCTTGTTTTTACGTGCCAAACTGGGCCATAAGGCAAAAATGTTAATTTCTAGCAATGTCATAGGTTTGCAATACACTCGCATCAAAGAATGTACTTGTATACATGTTCATATGTGCTCTGCATTATTAAAACCAATGTGATATCATTATTATCATTATCTCTTTGGACGAGGACGGGTATTATCATGAATTTTGTATGTGTTCTTGGAAAGTAATCCTTCTTGATTCATGGCCTTGTATAAATGGCAACCTTGGGGGTTGGGAGATGTTCTTCATTCTCATTTTTGTTACATCTCTCTTTGTTGCTTGATTTATTACTTGATCTTTGGTTAGAGACATTGCTTCATTAAATTTTCATGCGATATGGTGACTAATTATTGTGCATTTGATGTGAATTGCACATATAATAGTAATAATGATAGGGATGGGATGCGACGCGAGCGTCGAAAGTCGGAACGTCCGAGTGTTACATTTTGTTTTGCTCTACATACTTTTACATGTGCAATATGCATCTTGGTTATTATTTTTCCAATGGTGAAGAAAGCGTGATAAGTAACCTTGAGGGAATAGTTTATTTTCATTTTTGTTTTTGCAAGAAAAAAAATTCATTTTGCTTGAAGTGAAGTAATATTTTGCCAGAATTTGAACTGACTTTTGTCCATGTAACTTTTGTTACTAGATTTTTGTATTCTGCTTGAATATGAGGTAATATTTTGCCAGAATGTGAAGTGACCTTTTGTCTGTGAAACTGTATCAAAATCCTGGGGTAAGTGGTGGGGGGGGGGGGGGGGGGGTGCGAAGGTTGGGAGTTGCAGACCCCTGTACCCCCAGCCTTCTATAAGCCTATAATGCATATAATGACCCTGCTTCTGAGTAAGTTTAATAATGTGTGATAAAGATCTAGGAGACCAGGGAGTCACAGCTGGCCAATGACCTGAAACGTGTCCGTCCACTGTGAAACCAATCAAACCATGTCAGGTGGTCATTAATTAGACACTTTATTGCATCTAATAAGTTATACAGCTTCAGGGAAAGAGAAGGGGTTTTATAGGGGATGTTGTCTCCCATATATGAGAAGTGTATGCCCCATGCCTTCAACTCCCCTTTCCACTACAGTGGTTTAACACTAGCACATGCCTGATGGCCCTGGTCCAGTAAAACTTTATAAAAATCAAATTTGATTTTAGTCCAAATGGTCAACTAGATTTTCTTACTAGTTGTGTCCACACGATCTGCTTAAACTTCAAGTTATCTTGTAGTTATCTTGTAGTTTGCTGTGTCCACACAGTCAAAGACTAGACTGCGCCGCTGCACGCTTATCACACTCATAAACTTGTGGTTTGCAAACTTCAAACTAGATAGCGCTAGTGCTGTAGCTATCGCAATGGCAGTCGAGGAGCACACGCTCAACTCAATCTCGTTACACAACTGTATACTAAGAACATCAGTCTTTCTCAGAAGTGGTGAGTGGAACAACAAACGAGGAAAAGGACTGATTTAACGGTCTAAGTCTTACAATGAAGTCTCAATGCACATACATGTACATATATAAAATAAGAGAGAGAGAGAGAAATGGAAGAGTGTTTGAGCAAAAAATAAATGATTAAAACTTACATTTCATTAACAAAGAGAAAGGCTTTTAAACTAGCTTAAAATTGTTAAATGTTGATTTCTCATTTTGTATTTAGTATGTTCATATCTTCACCAGATGACTTGTGCAATCTTTAAGTGTTTATGGTGTATTTGCAGAAGAATGCCAAATCAATCAGACAAAATCATCCCCAAACCATTATCATTGCATAGCAATATTGTTGGAAACAGCAGACGGGATCTAGTTACATTGTCAAAATTCACAAAACTTACTTAGAACTCTAGCAGTTCTCTCATACCTTGTTGTATTGATATTAACAATGGAAGCATGGAACATGTTTTTTTAAATTTTTTTTTTATTTCCCTATCATTGGAAAGATTTAAATTGAAGTGTTTAGATTTTTAACTATCCACTGGATAGTCATAACTGTGTACAAATTCAGTGCAATGAGTTAGCAGACATCACTTTGCACTTTTACTCATTACTAGGCCATATTACATCCATTTTAATGAAACATTTTCACACAAAACTCAGAGGGCATATCAGATCACAAAACTACACATAATGCCCACCATTCATCACTTTCTGCAAATGTATGCCAACATGAACAAAGTTACAAAATCCCTTTAAATAAAATCCTGTAATACATCTGTACCATACGTATACAAATATGGTTATAGGGGGACAGTGTTTAAATTTTGAAGGAAAAAACAACATTATAATCAGAGGTATGATAATTTTGCTTACATGTGTTTAATTGGCAATCAGAATTGATCTGAAAATGGGAATGGAACATTCAAAATACAAAATTATATTTAAACAGTTCATTTTACTTACATTTATAAATATCACAAACATAAAAAGAAAAAGTATACAGGAGAAACAAGAAAAGGGGAAAATAAGCAGTGATTCATCTTCAATAATGCTCCTTACCCAGGGGGCAAAAGGGGTTTTTCAGCTTTTGCCTGTTGTAAAAGGTTGGCCACCAGAAATGGCGTCTAGGACCTTCTGGGATCACAACCTAGGTGGACAACCTCGCGAACTAGCTACTGGAAGTCCACAGGTTGGGTTTTAAGATATTCACCAATTATGCAGCTAAATAGTGTGTTTCAGCCTTAGGGGTCATGAATACCCAGTCACATATCTTGCACAATTACACCACAATGCACTGCTGATTCCAGCTTGTCTTTTCATGGAGGTCTTCCCTAGAGTCCTGCGCAACATTTGATACCAAGTTTCAAGTTTGAGCGTATTGCATCTTTGGTTACTGTGTCACACGTCGTTACAACGTGATACATCACATACGGACGTGAAATTCGTATACAGCACATAATAAAAAGGCAACTAAATTCTTTAAAATGAAAAATAGGCTATATTTCGATTTTTATAAATGTAATTCGCATTTTAGATAAAACTATTAAGAGCATTATATATAATGAAACGAAGTATGTAAATTAATAAACAATACAAAACATAAGCAATAAAACAATGAAATACATAAGAATATGAGTTGCTAATGCTATAATTTGTTTAGATGTGGTTAAATTACTATATCAAATGATACAAAATATATCCACAAAATCACATATTAAGCTTATCATTTTAATGAGATACACGGGAGGAGGGAAGGGGGTGTTCAAAAGACCAGCCTTTCATCATTGGACTCCAAAAATAATTATAATCAAGGTCTACCCACCCAGTTTGGACGAAGTGTGTCTGTAGGCTTACATGACACGTTTGAGGGCGAGTCTCATTCTAGGTCTAAAGGAGATACATCGTGAAGCTTGCAAATGAGGTATATTAGACATGAACATAGTTGGCTCATGTTAAAGGTTGGGCCCCATAAATGACTCATAGGACCTTCTAGAAATACAACCTAGTTGGACAACTTCACGGACTAGCTCCTGGAAGTCCACAGGAAGCGAAACTTAAAAAGAAAGCATCTACAAAAACCCACTAAATGCAGCCATCTCTACAGACAAAGTTCAAGTGTATGCTCCCTCTATGCTGCATCTCCATTCATCCAGCCCACACCATAAATCTAGTCTGAATCGTGTCATCAGGGTTCAAGAGGTTGTAGTCAAGGTCAATGATAACCGAACTGTCAAAGAACAGTGGTTGTTGATGCAATGTGCAGCATATGTCACTGGCCATCTCATAAAGGTGAAGCATTTGAAGCAGTCACTGAATGGCACGCAAATCTGTTGCTGGAAGAATTTTCTTTCGGTACTGATATCATACACTTTTGTAGTTACATATACAGTTAAGCCAGCCTGAAGTCTGCTGAACAGGAACAGAGGTGTGCCCTATCCAAATGAGCCAAAGTCTATGAAGTCAGTGGGAAATGCGCATGCTGCTGATCCACAGGAGTTTTTCACGATATCAAGCTACCAAAACAAACCTTTAGAGCTTCCCCTGTGAAAGATGATTATGGACAGCTTGAACCTTAGCTTGGTCAAAACCATCTGTACATTGGTGGTGGATTCAAAGAATAAATAAAATAGTGTTGTTCTCACAGTGGGGTCTGCTATGGAGGTTCCTGCCCTTGAATCTACACAACAGGCATGAAGAGGCTGTTACAAGGGTCTTACTTCACACATTCTACAACAGAGTAGTTAACAGAGTCGACAGAGTAGTTATTCATATTAATGACACTGACGTCACAAGCACATTTCCTGGTTCAAGACGTCTCACTGATCTCTCAGAGATGTTGGTGAGGACAGCCCAGAATCAGAACATACCGACATTGCTGGTAAAAAAAACCTGCCGATGCATTAACAAATGACATTATCACTCGGACACGAGAACCCACCATGGATGTGTACAGCACCAAAGCAGGCCAGTTTAAGGATTCCGATCTGGGAAAACTGAGAGCTTAACAGTTCTTGAACAACGAGTCAACTCTCCTGAAGCTACTGCCTCCTAAAGAGGACGCTTTTCTCCATTGTCTCAAACGAGCTTCTCATGCCATCATTGATAAGAATGCGCATATTCCCAAGCTAAACATTCTATCATGTACAGAGTTTGGATAGTCCATGAATGATGGAAAAGCAGTTCTAGTTTAAACTGACAGCAAGCCTGGACAAGACAATATCATATGGATGTGTTAAAGGGTGTCAGAATAACTGTTACTACATGAAGAAGGCGGTTCCATGCTTTGGAATTGCTTTAAATGTGTCACTTTTGTGAAAGGACCAGTGCCATACAGCACATATTGCAGCAAGGACCACTGCTGATCTTTCTGTTATCCTAAGGCAAATCAGAAACGTTTAGGTTTGGCACTTTGGTCGCCTCTTGTAAGAACTTCACTAGGCTAGCCTTCCTACCACTTCTCATACTGCCGCTTTCCTTGAACAGAGTAGGAGGAATATATCACCGAATTCTTGCTTTTCATATGAAGTCATACATGTCAAGCTTTCTAACACTAGCAAAAATCAGTGTCATGCGCAGAACTTCATTGCTCTTACCTGGATGCCTGGTGCGGCTGTTTTTTCCTCTTTTCTTCTTGAGATTCTTGTTAGGGTGTAAAAGGCGTTGAGTGTCATGAGTCTTGTCTTTTTCTGCTCACTGGAAAAAGACCCTGTTAGTGCCTTCAAACACCCCCTTTTCACGTTGGTGAGGTTTTATTTGACCAGAACACTGCACATTTGATATGTCCTGAAGGAATGCGCTGTTGCTGTGTACGGTTTGGCTTCCGCTACTGCCTTGACCTCGACTAAGGCTCTTTATCCCTGATGACACGACATAGATCATGATGTACGCTGGATAAACTGGTGAATGAAGGTGCAGCATATATTTCAACTCGGCAGAGATGAGTGGTTCGGTGTAGTGAGTGGTTTGGTGTAGACGTTTGTTTCTCTTCAGTTTACGCTTGATGTGGACTTCCAGCAGATAGTCCGCAAGGTTTTTCACCCAAGTTGTGTTCCTAGAAGGTCCTATAAGCCACTTCTGGGGCCAATCCTTAACAACAGTACCTCCTTCCAAGCTTCATAATGTACCTCCTTTAAGAACTAGTAAGAAACTCTGCTTTGAACTTGTCATGTTAGCCTTCAGTTACACTTCGTCCATACTGCGTGAGTAGACCTCGATTATAATTATTTTGGAGTCCACTGGTGGTCTTGTGACCCCCTCCTACCCCCTCCCCCCCCCCCCCCCCCCCCCCCACACACACAAATACACACACACACACACACCTACCCCCGTATCTGATTCAAATTATGGATTGTGTATCATGTTATCGCAATCTAAACAAATTAATACATTGACAACTCATATTCTTATGTATTCTTTTGTTTAAAATTTAAAATAGACTCCTACCACATTCCTGACTATTAAAATCGTACAATACCCGTTCAGGACTGATTGATATTGATATAACATGTAGTTTACATTGACCTAAGCCAGAGTATTCTCTGGTTAATTCCTGAATTGGTTAAGTGCCAACGAGACTATTTTGCCAAACCACGTCAAGGTGATAACCTTGATAATAAATTAGAAAGATAACTGCTATTCTAATGTAATTAATACTCAGTAAATAGAACTCCGCGCAAATAATGGCTGTTGAAACATCACATACAAGGACGCGATTTCATAAAGCTAATAAGTGTTTAAATAAATGTTCACTCTTCTGTACACATATAATTACCATTATGTATGCTCCGGGGAGGTACTGAAACTACGTTTGAAAAATATCTATGAAAACCTATGAGCGGTCGTTATGAGCAGGTGGTCGCTATAGACAGGTGGTCGCATTAGCAGGTTTGACTGTACCTCCCCCCGTATCTGATTCAAATGATGAAAAGTTATGATGGATTTTGTATCATTTTATCGCAATCTAAACAAATTACTACATTAACAACTCATATTCTTAAATATATTCTTTTGTTTTGTATTGATTTATGAATTGACATAGTTGGTGTCATTGTATAATGCTCTTAATAGGTATTTCAAAGCGAATTAAGTTTTTAAAGATCAAAATGTAGCCTATTCTTAACTCTTAAGGAGTTATTTGCATACATAAGCGCTGTATTCGAAATTCCACGTCCATGTGTGACGCATCACGTTGTAACGACGTGTGATACAGTAACCAAATATGCAATATGCTCAAATTTTGTATCAAACGATGCACAAGACTCTAGGAAAGACCTCCATGAAATAACAAGCTGGAATCAGCAGTGCATTGTGGTGTAAATGTGCAAGATGTGTGACTGGGTCTTCATGACCCCTAAGGCTGAAACACAATATTTAGTGCATTAGGTGTGGTTTTCTTGAAACTCATCCTGTGGACTTCCAGTAGCTAGTTTACAAGGTTGTCCACCTAGGTTGTGATCCTAGAATGTCCTAGAAGTAATTTCTGGTGGCCAACCTTTTACAACAGGCAAAAGCTGAAATCCTAAAAATATGGTGGTTTGCCCCCTGGGTACCTCCTAATTTCATATGACTAATTCTGCAACTCTACTAATTCTTCTGTTTCTTTGCATTCTTTTTTATTTCAGCAGTTTCTGCTTTTTAGTCTATGTTTTTACCACAAGAATAAACACAAACCCATGGCCTACAGGAACATGGTGGAATTTGTGTGCTCTATGTAAGATCAATTACATCATCTCCGAAGAAACGGGAATGCAAACAATTCCTCCATTCTGTAAATGATTACAACTTGTATAGACTGCGCAAGCAATATATGGAGTATTGATTTTTATCACATCTAGCAGATTCCCAAGTAATTGGCAAAAATGGCAAGCGAGCTGTCATTAAATAAATTTGCGCAGGGTGTCCCTCGTGAAAAATCAACGTGGGAAGCATTTTAATAGCTCTGTTCAGCTGCAGAATTTAATCGTTGTAGGAGATATATATTCATCTTGCTTCGTCTCTAATTGCCCATGACCAGTATACATATTTTTTTCTCTACCCCCACCCCCCCCCCCCCCCTCTTCCCTTTAGTGCTCTGCCGATTGCAGTGTATATTGTGGGCAGGTGAAAGTGAGAAGGGCTTAAGTCCATATTTGCTAAATTGAGTTGTGCATATCATCTTGTAGGTCGGAACCTTCTCTACAAGTATGTGATGCAACATTTTCAGATAGTGATTGTTTAATGATTGTTTCTAATTTTTGTAATATTTATTTAAAAAATAATGGACATACATGTATCATATCACAACAATACACAATGTATCAACCAAATCATCATTTTTGCACATGTCAACAAAGTTACTAGATCCCTTTAACTACACAAAACCAATAGATACACAAGTATGTGCATTAACATACACATTATTTTACGTAAAAGTAGTACTAGATGGACAGAAAATTATTTTTGTATTTGTCAAGTGGAGATTACCTTTTAATAAAAGGTTAACATTATTGAAAGATATAGAAAAAAAGTCTTCGTACTTCTGATCCATTAACTAAAATTACTTAAATGCAACCCAAATCGCTTGGAGCTTCACACTTCTCTTGTACCTTGTTGTTTGGCTTACGGTAACAGGAGAATGAAATGGGTTTTGATTATAGATATATTTAAGATGGAATTTAAAACACTTTCGACCATAGGCAAGAGAATCCAAATTCAGATACGCAATCATCCATAGTACTACTTATCAAAATTTGAATAAGTCACGCGAATGATCAGGATAAAATCAGACATTGATTTTCTCTGTTTTCACTAGGTTAAGCATTATTCTTTTTCTACGAAAGTCTCACGTCTCAAGTATTACTTTTGAGGAAAAAATTTAAAGTTAATGGATCACTTTTTAATGAGGAGGTGATTGCAATCAATGATTGTGTGGGAGGATCATTTGAAGTTTTTTTTTTATGGATTTGTAAATGCCCTCATATCGTTGGTTGAATAGGTGAAAGGCCCTAAGTTACGTTTTGTTTTTCTGAGATAATATATCTACAGTTTAGAAGCTACAGTATGTAGAAACCAAATTTAGCATTCTTTTATTTTTGTTAAATATTCTCCAAATTAAACAACATATATATATTTTTATTTGGCATTACATGTATACAGAAGGTTCCAAAGGTACCAACATTGAAGATGGTATTCAGTTCTAACTCAATTTTAACCCAAATGGACTTAATGCCCTTCTCACTTTCACTGACCATGTACTTTCATATCACAAATACATTTATGTGGAGTGTTGATATTCTAAAACTATGTAGTGCGTGTTTTTTTATTTAGGTCATTATTTTTGTTGATTGCCATGAAGTAATTTTAAATGTATAGATCTGCAATAATCTTCAGGGGGTGTTTCACAAACTTAACTCAAAGTTTGACATGTAGCAGTTATGGAAAGCCATTATCTTATTTGTAAATTTGTTGAAACAGTTTTTTTAAGGCATACATTTTGATGAAAATCAGTAATATTTGTTATTATCACGGATCATTGAAGTTATACATGTATATAAATGTTTAATATAAATGAAAAAGAGCAAAGAAAATGGGATGTTTGTTAGAAGACTCAAATACTTCGAAGTTTTACTTTTGAATATATGTTTTATTCCAAGGCTACAAATGGCCTACCATAATTTTAAGTTCAACTTAGAATTTAAGTTCAAACTTTGTTTCTTTGTGAACACCCCCCCCCCCCCCCCCCCTTGAAGTAAAAGAGGCTGCTTTATCAGAAGAAGAAGACAAATAATAAGAACTGAACATTGATAAAAAAATAAGTAGAATGATACATGTATGGCATTGCTCAGCTGTAAAATGTCAGCTTGTGAAATTCTTATAAAGTGGAACACACAGTTCTCCATCCTGTAAGTTATCAATGGAAGAAGCCATATATCTAGGAAGTGGAAATTGTATGTTTATGGTGAAAGCCAAAGTGAAATAGATTCATTGTAAAATGTCATGTTAAAGGTCATGTTTATAAATGTCCAAATATAGAATGAGAAATGAAACCATTAAAGGTCAGTCTGACACCATTTTTTGTCTTGTTTTGTTTTTTTCTCTCTTAAATCTTTGTTTGGTAAAAAGATAGTGATATGGGGATATGTGACGAGTTCTTGCAAAATCAGGCATTTGTTGAGATCTCATGTTTTGCAGAAATTGGGTTTTAAATTGAAAATACATTATTCAGTTTTGGAGTGACTATCATTATACCATTTATGGACATTTTTCATGAGTTTTGTATCACATGAAAGTTTATGATGAGTTCTTTTAACCAGTATACAAAAATGAAGAATAAATACTGCTAAAAACTGCCTTTCTACTGAAACAAATGCCAGTGTTATAACATGAGGGTCAGTAGCAGCCTAGCTTTCAATCCTAGTAGGATTTATGTCAGGGCAAAAGTAAAACAAAAATATCTCAATGTTCATTTGTGGATATGAGGCTGATTTTGCCAGAGAATCAGATGGTCAGATATAAACAAGACATTAACTGCCATTAGCGCGGTAAGCTAATCACACATCAGTCAAAATTAAAGTGAACATAAAAAATTAAAAATACCAAATATTGTAATTTACACGAGCTTGTACCAAATGAAAGCTTATTTGTTCAATTGGTATAAATCTCAATTTAGATTTGTGCATATAAGAGCCTAATTTTGCTAGAGCCGGTCACATTTCAACGAGACTTTAATCACCATTAGTGCCGTAATGTGTGTATTATAATACCTCGGGGTAGATTGTAGTGAGAGTTGAAGGTCGGTACTACATGTAGGTCAGATAGTTACCCTTGATGCAAACCCTTCAAGCTAAAAGCATGAACCTGGTACATATAGGTCATTAAAGGTTATTCTTGGCTGTTACAGGGGGCCTAATAATAAGAATTCACATTTAATAGAATGCAGAGAATAGGGGATAAAAGCCTAATTAGGATATGCAGGGCTCGACAGTTAGCACTTGCCCTGTTGCCCGGGGCAAGTAGAAATTGATGCTGGGCAAGTAAACTTTCATAAATGGTCTAATTTGGTTGCCGGTTCAGGCAATTACAATTTCTGTTTTAACTACAAGAGAAAAAAGGTAAATTTTCCTTCTGTGTATTCTTATCTCATATATATAAACAGGAGAGTAATCTGCCAAGCAGATCAAGCTACCTAGCAGGCTAGCACAATACATTTTCTCTTTTTTCACATATTATTGTTTTTTGAGGGCATGTAAATTTCCATTCGGGCAATTTAAAGGGTACCACCACCCAAAAATAATATTCTTATTAAAAAACCTTTATTTTACATTTATGTCTTGTTATCTTACATTTGATTACATACCTGTATACGTGTACATATGAGGCCTGACATAAAAAAAGAAGATTTTCTCACGTAGTAAATTTTGTCATTTAGAAAATGTATTTGCCTGATTGGGCCATCAAAATAGGACTTTCCTAAATGTTGCTGGCTTGGTATCAAATTTACTTGCTCTGGGACAGGGAGCCAGTGTACTGTAAGTGTCTAGTACTGGCTAAATTACAAACTACATTTCTAAGCTAATTACAAGGTTCCTCCTTTCTCTTGCTCTGACACTTAAGTCTATAAGATGGTGACACCTCATCAAAATTATCAAATTTTCTTCGGTCTTCAGAGATGAAATTTCATCTCGTAATTTCATCTCGTAATCACGTTAAGTGTGTCTCGGCTTTGTGACCACTGCCTTCTGTTGGGGTTAAATTTCATTACTTTTTTTTCTTTCTCTTCATGAATCATCTTCTTTTCTTTCTTTTTTAAAATGAGTTGAAATTTCATCCGGTAACCCGTCTGACCGTATCTTGACTTTCTGACCATTACCTTTTGTTCTTGAATATATCTGAGTAATCTGAGTGGTAGATCTTGGATAGCTTCTAAGATCTGAAGTGTAATCTGACAATCGTTGGCTCAGCCAACGATAATACATAATACATTTTTAAATATCCTCCTTAAATCAGTAGGTAGCCCCTAAAATTACCGTAGGGTATTGTATCAATTTTCAAATTATCAATCGGATTGAAAAAGTGGCCTCCCAAAATCTGTTATGATTAGTTTAGAGCATGTCAGACACTGCCCATGCAAGAGATGGACTGTTCAGGGCTTGACATATAAGCCATCTCACCAGCTACCAAAATTAGCTCTTGGTCACCAGCATTTCATTGATGCTTAAAGGATCTAGTAACATTGTCCAAATCCACAAAACTTACTTTAAAAGAACTCTAGTGGGTCTCTCATTACTTGTTGTATTCGTATTACCAAAATAAGTATGGAACGCCTCAGGAGGCATGATTAAGTAAATCTTGAAAATGAATAACTCTCCCAACTATAGAACTATAGATAGGTTGGAATTCAGAAAGAATATCCACATAACTTTTTGCCGTTAGATAGGTAAGAAAGGATACTGTGAAGGAAATATCGTCCAACGCGCATGTAATCTAAAGCCCGGATCAATAATTCCACGACTGACCTGGCTATGGCCTGCATTGCCATTCCAATCAATACCAGAAATCAAATAATTCACTGGCAACTGATCTCTTGCTCGTCTCCGTTTGGTCACATATTGAGAAATGCATGCAGTGAGATATAGTTTTTGGTGTTGTAGTTGCTCAAACCAGGGGGGAAATCTTTACTGTTTAATTAATCAGCTATCTTTGTTATGTGTGTGTGTGTGAGTGTTCATGCATGCATGCTTGTGTGAGTGTGAATTAATGCGTGCTTGTGTGAGTTCTTGAAGAAGCTGTTTGATTTTGGTAGAACATGTAATAGCAGCCCAACTTATTTTGGGACCAGTCCTGAATGGGTCAATCTCTCATCCCTTGACAAATAATAAAACTGAGAGATAGTACACTAATGATTTGTTGTTGATGTCCTTTGCACTGTTTAAATGCTCAAAATTTCTTTTAAATTAATAACTTATAAGAAAATAAAACAGAAATTTCCTTCAAATTGAAAGTTAACAATTTGTATCTCTTTTCTCTTTTCTTTTCTTCATCATATAGATCACCAACCATGGCGGGTGGACTGTTCTCGATTGACAGAAGTTACTTTGAGGAGATAGGGACCTACGATGCAGGAATGGACGTCTGGGGCGGAGAAAACCTGGAAATTTCATTTAGGGTGAGAAATCAAGGATATATAAATAACTGGGGAAACCAAATTTGTCTTGCTTATTTTCATTTATATCATAAATTTCTGGTCAAGTTTCCCTATGTTTGAAATGTATCAATAACTTTAAATTGCTGATCAGTATTAATAATGATAATTGTTTGAAGCAGTAAAAAGAAGAAGTAAAAAAAAGGGGGGAGTCTCTATGAAATGCAAGATTAAAAAACTGCAATCCGTAAGTCGGTAGGCGGATAGAACAGTTTTTAATCACATCGATTCTGTTGTCTTTAATTAACAGAAGGGAAAAAAGTGTGTGTGATATTTTTAATTAATCTCATTGCCATACAGTATAAGTTTGGAAACATAGGCTGCATTCCATAAGAACTAGGTCGGATAGAACAATCACATCTGTTCTGTTATGTTAAGAGGAGGGAAAATGTGTGTGAGGTATCTTTAAATAAACCTGTCGCCATGCTATACAAGATTGGAAAGAAAAGGCCGCAATCCATTTTAAGAATAAAATCACGGTCCAGCATTTTATAACTTTGAGTTCAGTATAACTCCACGAAAAGGCTGTTTTAGGCGCTAGTTTTTTCAGGCAAGCTTTTCTTTCCTATAAGAACTATTATAATTTGGCTTGCAAAAGGTGGGCAGGATCTTTAAAAAGAATCCTGTCGCCATGCAGTACAAGATAGGAAACATAGTCCGCGATCCATAAGCAAGTAGGCCGGATGGAACAGTATTGAATCGCATCGATTCTGTTTCTCATCAATACGAACACTCAGACACATACGAAAAAGGATTAGCGTGGTATCTTATCCCATTGATTTTGTCTCGCTTTTAAAGAAAACCCAGAGAAACAAGCATAATGTGTCTCAAGTTCTGCATCATGTTTATTTGAGAGGCGCTACTGTAGAGTACAGTGTACATGCTGCATTAAAGGAGGATGGTGCTGCTCTCTGCTTCCCCAGAAGGCCCCCTACATTAGACAATGCAGTTCCTTTAATATGCTGTGTTTTCTCCTTCATAGGTTGGTAGATAATGGAATTCGGGCTACTCTCTTGTCTTGATTTATTGAAATGACGATATTCTTTATGAGGATTGTCAGAATTTGAATACCTTTTTACAATAATGTGATATTTATGTACCGTTTTGATAATTGCCAAAGTTTGAACACCCTTTTTCAACAAGGGTTATGCAACATACACTAAAAACCTTGCTCTTGGTTTAAGTGGAAACCCCTCTATACCTGTATAACCATTAGAGTGTACCTTGTATGTGGTGCAAATTGACACTTAAAGTGGATTACATGTATGGAATGGCCTAGGCCCACTCCTTCCGTTTCCTTTCCGACCAAGATGTGGCAAAGCGTTAAGTATCTAGCACATATATTGAAGTTCCATGACATTTTCGTTTCACGAGAAACGGAGCCGAATTAAAAGTATCCTACTAGTCCATTCCGAACTTGGTCCGCATCATTTTGTTTCCTGCCAGTACCTTCTGGATGTCAAACGGATAGGAAACGGAAAGAGATTCGGTGCAGTGGGAGTGGGCCATTAGAGACGTGTTCGATGGTAAAGGCATCAGACAGGTGGCTTTTACTTCATTCTAAAATTGGCTTCTTCTGTAGGTGTATTGGCCTTTCATCGGCTTGAAAATTTGGGGAACTAGTTTGATCAGTTTTAACCTTTTCTACACCATTGTGTGATGCATTTTACACCTTAGCTTTCAATAATTGAATACTAATTCTCCTTTTTAATATAGCTCTTTATTACAGTTATAAGTCTCAAAGATCTGGGAGGTTTGTAACCATGGCTTCAGCCAAGCTACTTCAATTGCTCAAGCATTTCAAGGAATACATTCCTGCCAAGTACCCATTTACTACACCTGGGGGGTGTTTCACAAAGATCCTAAGTTGATCTTAGCACTAAGATGGTCTTAAATATTATGGAAAGCCATTAGTGTCTTGAAACAGTTTTATAAAAGTTATGTTGAAGTGCATAAAATGTTGATTCAAATCATATATATTTTCTAATTATCAAAGAGATTCATAATCTTTACATAAAATTCATGAAATCTCTTTGATAATTAGAAAATATATGATTTGAATCAACAGTTTATGCATTTCAACATAACTTTTATAAAAATGTTTCAAGACACTAATGGCTTTCCATAATATTTAAGATCTTAGTGCTTAGATCAACTTAGGATCTTTGTGAAACACCCCCCTGAGTTGAGAGCAGCAAGTGTGCATAATGTGTCTTGCTGAATGACACAGATGCCACGGCTGGGCATCAAACCCACAACCTTCATATTGAAAGACGAAGGAACAAATCCAATATACCACAACATTACGGCAGGCTTTGAAAAAAAAGTATCTGTTACATGTTAATAGTCATAATTATTATTTGCCGACAGTGTTTTGCTCCTCATAATTGTAAAAAATTAGAAAAGTTATGTTAGTATGAATGGGGTTTCAGGGTTATTTATTCAAGTTTCATAAACACGTTAGAAAACGTTTAAATTTGGAGTCGTCAGCATGAGTTAATAAATCCTTGTGCTTTATACCTTTCATCAGAAAATGTTTAGGAATAGGTTCCCTCAGTATGAAAGGTATATAGATTTCTATTCGCCCACAGTTCATATCACCTCTTCAGCAGAGGTTTAAATTTGGATGCGTCGATATGAAAGGTATACATTTCTATTTGCCCAAGGTTGTATTCTATTGACCACTGTGGGGTAGACTGTCCATTTCTTTAATGGCAGTGATGTTGAAAGCTGAGAGCGGAGAAAGGGCGAAAAAGTGCGAATGTCCTTTCTCTCAACAGTCACCGCATCATCCATTAGTGTAAGTTCCTTGTCTTAAAGGGACTTAGTAACATTGTCCAAATCCTCAAAATCCAATTGGAATTCTAGCGGTTCCCTGATACCTTGTTTTATATAAAAGCATGGGACAGGTTTCGGTTTTTCAAATTTCCCTTTGGTTAAAAAGATATTTACGATTGAAGTGTTCAGATGTTAAATTATCCACTGGACCACGGAAACCGTGTACAAAGTCAGTGCAATGAGTTAGTGAATATCACTTTGCATATATTTGCTCATTACTCGGCCATATAACGTCCATTTAACTTTAAATTTTCACACAACACCCAGTGGACATATCAGATAACAACAATATACATTGTATCAACCACTCATCACTTTTTGCACATGTCAATAAAGTTACTAGATCCCTTTAACATGGCAAAAACAACAGCAACAACAACATGAGCAGCTGCAGCTGAGGAAACTTCTCGTCTCTCCACGAGACACCTTTTTTTTTTATCTTGTTGATTTCTTCAAGACAGAATGCATCGATTTTGTTAGCCCCTGAAAACACAGTATGTGGGTGGTGTTCTACTGGAGTGAATAATTATCCAGTTTTACGCAAATTGATCTACTTATATCATGGAATTGCAATAAGTGCACTAAGTGCACTAAAACAATATTGTTTTCTAGACAAATTATTACGGTCTGCAAGTTACAGTAAAGATACACCCTGAATACTTTCATTTGGACTTGAGCCGTCTAATTGCTTTTAGAAAACAAACTATACAAACCAATTCAGTATTCTATATAGAACTCACAGCATCTAGTGTTTTTATAAGACAAATCAAATTAAAAAAAATTAAAAATGTATACACGCATATAGCACATACACTAAATGTATGTAGAACATTCAATAGAGTATACTCAAAACTTTCACCCCATTGGAAACATGTATCATAAGTTATGACTAAACATATTTGTGGTTCATGTTATATAGCAAAGCTCAAAACTAGCATTGGCCCGATGGCCCAGGGCCACAAAAAGCATTGGTTAGCATCTCTGGTATTATGTATATTGCGCACGAACTAGCCTAGTTACAATGTTCAAGCAGAATTTGTTCTGACGCATGACAAGCTATAAAGCTAATTTAATGTTGAGTACAAGGATGTAAAATGTATGAAAAGCCTAACATACTTGCATTTTTTCTTTTGAATATATCTTATTCCAAGGCTACAAATGGCTTAGCATAATTTTAAAGTCCAACTTAGTGTAAAGTTCGACTTGGGATCTTTGTGGACCCCCCCCCCCCCCCCCCCCCCCTCCCCCCCCCCCTGGTCAGCTGTCCTAAAATCTGATTCTGAACTTGCTGACATGAAAGAGAACATACAGGATGTGAGCACAGGCTTTAACATCTTACATCATCACCTACCAATCCACCTCCTGAAAAAAGTTCTATCTAAACTAGATCTATAAAATTAGTTCACCTAGACGTGTATGTCAGTGACTATGTGCATGTGTATCCAGTTGCCATAGCGATGCACCCATGGCCGATTGACCTGGATACTAATATAACTTCATGTCCACCATTTTTCCAATGCCAAATCAAACCAATAATATGGGAAATTTAGTTTGCAGAAACTAGTGAACGAAAAAAAAAAAAGCCTTACTGAAGGTAATTTCAAGCAACCTTATATTGATTTTTAAGTGCAAAAAGGGATTCTAAATGGATATGTTGATGTACCAATGAGATGGAGCTATTCAATGATACAAGGTTAATTTAGTTAGCTTTGAAGGAAACAGGAGTAGGAGGTGGGGGGGGCTAGGGGGGCTGCAGCCCCTTGGAGTTTTGATAACGGCCATATTCGGGCAAAAATCACCTGAAATTAAGGCAAAACCATGCCATATTTGGGTAAACTCAGGTTTCATTCGGGCACACTCATGTTACATTCAGGCAAAGTCATCATATTTTCTGGCAAAACCTTCTTATATTCAGGCAAAATCGTGTTATTTTCGGATTAAGCCATCAAAAACATATCATTTTTGGTTATCCAAAAGTCTAGGACCTTTTTTTTGTTGTTGCTTGTCAGGTGAAAATCGGGAAGGAAAATTATTTGGGCAAGAAACCTTAGCCCCCCCTGAGAAAAATGTTCCCCTACGTCCATGGAAGGAAATGACTGGACATGGGGTTATGGGTATCCGGGTCAGTTGGCTAATAAATTGACTTGCATTGCCATTTTATTCTAGATTTTTCATGACTCGTTTACAATATACATACACATGTATACAAATCAAGCAGCCCATGTTTGAACCCATTAAAAACCATGAATTGATTTTTCTATAACATACTGTACATTCTCCACAGTCCCGAGCATTTAAGCGACCAATTCTGAGTGGAATAATCATGCTTTAAAAAAAAAAAAGGGCTTCAACCTGAACTGATAATGTTACAATTTTCTGTATATATTTCAAATGGATGTTAGAGATGGTTGGACTAATGTCTAAAACTTCTTTTCTTTTTTGTATGCATTCATATCAGCAACTTTGAATTATACACTACTTTACAAGGAAAGAAATGAAACCAGGGAATTTTTTATTCATCACTTTATTGCACATTAAAAAAAACATGAACAAAGGAAGCAGAATAGGTCCAGGTCATGCCATATTACTATTGTAGGTAAAAAGAAGGCAATTCATTAGAAGGGAACATGCTAGGAAAGAGGGGATGAAGAAAAGGGGAAAGGGGGGAGGGTTGGGGGGGAGGGGGGGGGGGGGGAAAGAAGGGAGAGATGTATTAATTTGTAATAGAGATAGAGACAAAATGCAAGTTTGGGCACATTTTTGGAGGGAGAAATTACATTTATCATATACATGTATAATGCCTATGTTGCTAAGTTACACAGCTTTAGTTAAATGCATTTTAAGATGAACACCTGTATTAAGAGGATACAATCATTCATTTCCAACCGGATAATTTTGATTCACCATGGTCATGGTGTGATATGTTTAGCCTACATTTTGTGGAGAAACGCTGCTTATCTCGTAAACATTCGGACCACCAAAGAACCACCTCAATGTATTGTTTGAAGAAAAACATTACATTAATCGTACATAAAGTCCAAGGAATTATGTTACCTGCGCTTTGTTAAGCTGTATAAAGCATTCGCCTTGTGGGGCGTTTCAGGTTTCGAGCATTAAGGGGAATCGTGTTACCTGTAAAAGAAGATGCTTATAGCTCACAAACACAGATATCGTCTTCCCTAAGTATAGAGCAATAGCTGGAGGAGAAGATACATTTTGTCCCCCTTCCACATTAAAGTGATCCATTAACTTTATATTTTCCCCAAAAGTAATGTTTGAGACTTCAATCATATACCAATTTCATTGTTAGATTCTTGAGAATGATTTGTGAGAATTTCATAGAAAAAGAATAAAGTTTACCAAGTGAAAACAGAGAAAATAAATTCCTGATTTGATACCGATCGTTTGCGTGAAGTATCCAAATTTGGATACTATGGACGATTTTATATCGGTATCCAAATTCAGATACTCTTGACTACGGTCAAAAACTGTCTATAGACGCTCTCAAATTCAATCTTAAATATGATGACATAAATGGTACTCTGGGGTACCAAACGAAAATCCGCCATTTTGTTTAATTATTAATTTATTTTTTAGGGCTGTACCGGGGTATAGCGTGCATACAAGCGCGCGCTGCACTGCATGCACAACGCAATACGGTTGTACTTCGAGTGGACACAAGATGGCGCTACATAACGCGGGATACCGGGGTACAACGGTACCCCGGGGTACTGCGTGTGTCATCATATATCCATGATTATGGACACATTTAAAAAAAAAAAACCCATTTTATTCTTCTGCTACCATAAGCCAAACAACAAAGTACAAGAAAAGTGGGAAAGCTTGAAGTGATATCGGTTGAAATTGTACACAGTTAATGGATTACTTTAAAGTGACATTTTCGTCCTTGCAGTACGCAAGTAATTTTTTGTTTTTATCTTTAACGAATGTTATACAATGGTGTTGTTGGGGACCTGTTATGTAGTGAGGAAAGAAATAGGTTCTTTTTAAAATGAAGTTTTGAAGATCAAAATTTTTTTTTTTAGAAATTGGCAGTGTTGTAGTCGAGGCCAACATTTCGGAGACCAAGGGTACCATCAAACATTCACCTCGAGGCCCAACTTGACTAGAATTCTGGAAATCGGAGTACGAACATAGAGTATTTGATTTCTTGTATCAAATTAAAGAGAGTCATAGTATGATCAAGTTTCATGTGATTGACATGCGTGCACAAACATGTAGTCTGTGGTGCTGTAGTTAGATTGAATGGGTGCTTCTAGCCTTTTCATCAAGATATTAATACAGTCAAACCTACTCTAGCAACAACCTGTCTATAAAGACTATACAGTCAAACCTGTATATAGTGACCACCTATTAAGGGAAACGAGAAAAGTGGCCACTGTAGACAGGTGACCCCTATAGACAGGTTCCATAACATTGAACAGTCAAACCTGTATATAGTGACCACCTATGGGAAACAAGAAAGTGGCCACTGCATTGTGTGGACTTCTTTAAAGAAATAGACAGGTTACAATGTACGAGTTCAAAACCTAGTGATGCCACAGCGTTTGTAGTCAGCAAAGCCCTTCATATACATGGTGTCCACTACTTGTTTAGCAACTTCATCAGGGGAAAAATATATATTTATTTTTCGGGGGCTATTTTTCAAGCTTTCCTGCATGAAGATAACACTCTACAATTTGTTTTGCATTGAACTTTATGCAAATTTATGGGGGCTCTTTTTTTTTTTTTTTTTTTTTTTTTGGGGGGGGGGGGGGTGGCAAATTTGCCCCGAGCCCCCATGTATTTTTCCACTGAACTTCATGTATGTGGTGAGGTTTGAATAGCCATTATGTGGTTGCTCTCTCTAGTATGCTCCCCTGGGAGTTGAGATGGTGAGCACAATCTGGGGGAATGATTTTGAAGTAAACCTAAGTTTCAATGACAATGATATTAAACAGCACATTTTACCATGGACCTTGGAAATTGTGCTTTATATTAAAGTGCATTCTTAAAATTAAAGAAGAACCTTTTCTTTCTTTTTTCCCCCAAACCCTTCTTTCAGATATGGATGTGTGGTGGCACATTAGAGATTGTGACGTGTTCACACGTGGGACACGTGTTCAGAAAATCAACGCCTTACACGTTTCTTGGTGGAACGGGACGCATCATCAATCGCAATAACCAGAAATAATATTATCCTCTAACCCTTCTTTTCAGATATGGATGTGTGGAGGCACATTAGAGATTGTGACGTGTTCACACGTGGGACACGTGTTCAGAAAATCAACGCCTTACACGTTTCCCGGCGGAACGGGACGCATCATCAATCGCAATAACCAGAGACTAGCCGAAGTCTGGATGGACGACTACAGGAATTTCTACTACAAAATTTCTCCAGGTGAGTAATTGGTATTTTAAACATCAATAGAAACGATACAAAAACAAGAGTTGAACCATTTATTTAATGTTCTGGATACCAATCATGATGAAATCAAAATCTAAATGAGATGTTAACCCATTCATGGTGATTTGATTTTTGGTAAAACGTGCATTCTCCTGAGACACTAGGGCCGGTGTATTTTAAGGACCAGTCTAAACACAGGTTAATATTAAAGGTGCACGTGTAAAGTATCAGATATTGCCCAAAATTACATTTGAGACTTCAATCCTATACCAAAATCATTGTATGATACATGTCCGAATGATGTGTGGAAGTTTCATTGAAAAAGAACACTGCTTTCCTGGTTAAAAAAGCGAAAATTTGCATTGAGCTTTTGCAACGAATTACTGTATAACGTGTATGAGGTTTATGACCGTTCATTAACGCTCTTGAGCTGAATGATTATCAATGATAGATATTGTCATATCCTGGGCATTTAAACAAATCTAACCCTATTTTATTCTTCTCTTGCCATAAGCCAAACAACACAGTAGAAGAGAAATGTGGAAGCTCCAAGTAATTTTTGTGGAGTTTTAACGAAATCAACCATTAAAACCATTTCAAAATAAAAGGTGTTAGTATCCTTCTTTGATGGATTTTAGAAAACGTTTTTAAACAAACCGGCTAAAATCCTTGGTTTAGTGTTCTTATGAATACTACTAATGTCTGCCTTCAGGGAGTAACATGTGAACGGAGAAACGCATTAATTTTCTAAGCGTTTGCGGAAAATGGCTTACTGTCTTATTCTCTTAAATATCCCATCTGTAGTTGTTTTGTTAATGTGCCATTTGAATTAGTTGGTTTGTGTCCTACATAAGCCTAGATGTTAGTTAGTATTTAATGACTAATTGTGGGGCAATATGAGCAGAGGCCATTACTCTAATTTTGTGCATGTCTGCCTTTAAAAGGTATCTTGTTTACATTTTTCCGTAGACAGTAAAGTTTAGTAATGAACCCGACTTCAAAATCCTTGTTTTGGATTCTGTGATAATCATTTAATGTCTGCTTAGGGGGTCAACTCAAGAGTGTACATGTAGGCCATTATATTAATTTTGTATGTGTTTGCCTTGTAAAAGATGGCTAGCTTGCCTCTTTTTGACAATTGAACAAGTTGAAATCCTTGTTTTTGTGTCCTATGATAGTGACTTCATACTAGGGAAAGAATACATTTTCAATATTAGGTTGCTACTTTTCAATCTGATGGATATCACAACATATTTCACATAATACCCTATGGTAATTTTAGGGGCTACCTTCTGATTCCAGGGGTCTATTTTGAAAATTAGGGGGGAAAAATTGCCCTCAAAACCTATGTATTTCCTCCCCTGCTTTATACCCCTTATCTTGCCTTCAGTAGGCTACTTAAAGGGATGCCTGTAAAGCTACTTAAAGGGATGCCTGTAAACTCCAGGAAAATTACTTCCTCGTTTCTCTTCTACCGTGTTGTTTTAGCTTATGGTAAGAGAAGAATAAAATAGGGTTAGATTTTTTCAAATGCCCCTTTAGTATGACGATATCTATCATTCAGCTCAAAAGCGTTAATGAACGGTCATAAACCTCATAAACGTCCGTTGTAAAAAGCTGACGCATATTTTCGCTTTTTCATTGAAACTTTCACACATCATTCGGACATGTCTTACAATGATTTTGGTACAGGATTAAAGTCTAAAATGTCATTTTGGGCAATATATCTGACACTTTACAGGTGCACCTTTAAGAGCACAGGCCACCTCATTAATTTTGTACATGTTTGTCTAAGATGGTTAGCCTGTCTTTTTCACCATCTGCTCTAGCCTAAGTTGTTATTGTGTCTTGTGATCTATTATCATTGAATATCTTCTTGAAGGGGCTATACTCAAAGTCAAGGGCATGTAGACCATTCATTTATTTGGTACATGTTCATGGAAGATGGTTAGTCTGTTTTCACCATCCCGGGTAAACTTTGTTATTGCGTCTATAGTGATCTAGTGGTTATTTAATACCTTCTTTAAAGGCTATACTCAAGGGAATATTGTCCATTCATTAATCGTGTACATGTTTGAGTAAGTTAGCTGCCCCGTTTTTTCACCAGCGGTGGTAAACTTTGTCAGTTTGTCTTATGATTGTAGTTAGTTAATGTCTTCTTGAAGTGGCTATACTCAAGGGAAGATTCCATTCATTAATCTTTTACATGTTTGTCTGAGAAAGTTAGCTGCCCTATTTTTTTTCACCATCTCCGGTAAACTTTGTTATTTTGTCTTGTGAATAAGTTGTGATGGTGATTATTTAATACCTTCTTGAAGGAGCTACTCAAGGCCATTTAGTCCATTCATTGATCTTGTGCATGTTTGTCTGAAAAAGTTAGCCGCCCTGTTATTCACCATCTGTGTGATCTGCGTGGTATTAGTCAGTCAGTCAGTCAGTCAGTCAGTCAGTCAGTCAGTCAGTCAGTCAGTCAGTCAGTCAGTCAGTCAGTCCTTAAAACATTAAAAGATACTTACAGTTAACGTCCATCAAAATTATCATGACATTTTAAAAATACATAGGCATAGCAAGGGTTTATAAGAATTAAAATGCAAATTTGGATATCAGTTGGGAATGTGGGGCCAACTTTATTTTAGAACCTGGGCAGAAGCCTCTATATTTTGTGGTTTCCCAGTTGTGAAAAAGTGTGTGGTACGAGTCACTTTCAGCGCCATATATATAAGCTATCCGGACCTTAAACTAACCAAGTCTTAATCGCAAATTTTTCCAAAGATCAAAAATTCATGGGCAAGAACAATATTCATGTCACAACTCTGATATTTGTCTGGAATTTTGATATTGAATGATGTCATTTTCGCTATGCTGAAAACCCCCCCCCCCCAAAAAAAAAAAAAAAATCTTATTTATATCATGTACCATATTTGCATGGAATTCTTAGTAGAGTGCTTTCTTTGATATCTTTTTTGCCAAGAGGCATTAGTGGGAAAAGTGATTTCTCCAGGAAGTCCTTGGCTCTTCAGACGGCCTTGTATTTCTGATTTTCTGAAATAATGATTCGGAGGATCAAGTTTCTCACACCAAAGCCCTCGAACGTGTTTTATTTTCAATCTGGGACAAATATGTACACTCATGTACACTTAACCCATTAACCGGATGGGTTGTGTACAAAGTCTACGGAGATTTTAGAATCTGAAAGGGAATGGATTAATGTACTATTTGAAAAGCAACATGTTTTTAGATGGTTATGAGGACCTGGCCCTTGTGAACGTGATGGCCATCACAAAAATCAAGCGATTGAAAGACTTTATTTTAGAGACTTTAATCTTGAGGAGACACAACCAAAAAATATGAAAAAGGGGGCCAAGTATGCTTTCTCGAAGCCTTGAACCTGTCGTGACATTCCATATCTGGGGTTTATTTCTTGGTATTGCTAGAAAGGCAGTCTGCTTTTAAACGGTGATCGATTTTAAAGTAGTTTCTAGGGATGTCGTCTAGTGTCGCTCTCGAGACAACGCCTTTCTGAAAATATGAAAATGGGATCAAGTATGCTACATGAATATATCAAAGCCTTGAACATATCTTAATAATCAATATCTTGGTTTAATATCTATTTGATAATAATACTACTAATGGATTCATATAGCTCATTTTCCATTTCAAATGTTCAAATGCTAGAATGGAAGTTCTGCTTTTAAATGGTTAACAATTAGAAAAAGTTTCTTGGGAAATGGTCAAGTGATGTCGCTGTTGAGACAATGCCTTTCTGAAAATATGAAAAGGGGGCTAAGTATGCTATATCAAAACCTTGAACTAGCTTATTGTGATATCTTGGTTGAATTTCTGCTTTTAAAGCAGACTGCTTTTAAATGATAGTCAATGAGAAGTAGTTTCTTGGGAAGTGATGTCGCTGTTGAGATAACACGTTTCTGAAAATATGAAAAGGGGGTCAGGTATGTATCTCAAAGCCTTGAACCTGTACTGTAGTGAAAAGGGGGTTTAATTGTCCTCATATTCAAGATCTTGGTTAAATACTGAATGTTAACAGGCCCATTGTTTAAATGGTAATCAATTACAATACAAGTGGTTTCTTGTGTAAGTCCTATTTCAAATCCTTGAACTTGCCCTAATCAAAATCTAGGTTGAATTTGTATGTACTACATGACAGAGCAAAGTCTGTTTTTATAAAGTCATTCAATTAGAAGTGTCGCCTCAAGATACTTCCTTTGGAATTCAACAAGTGATGGAGCTCTTGAGAAATGCTCAAGCAAGAACACAGAGTCACTTTATACATGGCAGTGGGATAGGCTTGAAGAGGCACCTGTTTCTGCTCTGATTATAGAAGCATACAGAACATTGCTCCTTAGGAAGACAGAGGTAGTACTTTGGCCTGTGTCACATATCATCGGATAGCGTTAACGGATGCCCGACGGAGAGGCAGTTTTCAATCCGTTCGCCTCCGTTCATATGCGTTTCTTGTCCGTTTCTTCTTACGGCGAATACGTTCCTTGTCAGGCGATGTGGATTCTTTCTGGCAGAATGTTTTGTGCATGAATCAATGGAGGCAACTTTCACAATGGATAATTTGATTTTGCAAATTTCCTATCCATCGGGCATCCGTTTTAGGCTATCCAGTGATATGTGACCACACCCTTAGATCTATCTGTTCATCATTCAGCAGAATGTAGTTTATTCGTGCAGCCTCCTCTTTACATAATTATACAGTCAAATCTCTCCGTGTAGCCAGTAGGATAGACTTGAAAAGGCACCTGTTTCTGCTCTGATTATAGAAGCATACAGAACCTTGCTCCTTAGGACGACAGAGGAACTACTTAGATCTGTCAGTCCATCATTCAGCAGAACGTAGTATATCCATGCAGCATCCTCTTTATATATCAGACCTCTATGCCTAGCAAGTGAGGTGGCTTGAAGATGCACCTGTTTCTGCTCTTATTATCCAAGTATGAAGAACCTTGCTCCTTAGGACGACAGAGGGACTACTTCAGATCTATTGGTCCATCATTCAGCAGAATGTATTACATGTATATCCATGCAGCTTCCCCTTTACATATCAAACCTCTTTGCTTAGCAAGTGGAATGGCTTGAAGAGGCACCTGTTTCTGCTCTGATTATAGAAGCATACAGAACCTTACTCCTTAGGATGACAGAGGAACTACATGTACTTAAGGTAGTATCTCACCGGAGGAGACGTCGCTGCGACTGCCGCGACTGATACGTCGCGGTAGTTGCGGCGACGTCTCCGCCAGTGAGACCGGAAAAATGGCTTGCATTCTCACCAAGGCGACGTCGCCTCGACGTCTCCGCGACGTCTCCGATAGGTCGCCATGAGTCTCCACAAGGTTGCGGAGACGTCGCCACGACTTCTGCCTGTCTATATATACCTAGATCTACAAGAAGATGATAAACACCTCAGTCACGTGGTCTCTAAAGTGGGTCAAGCAACGTCAAGCAGTGTCGCGGAGACGTCGCCGCAACATTTCCTCTTTGTCGCGTTGGTCTCCAGTAGGTCTCCGCGACGTCGCGGAGACCTGCGACAAACATGTTTTGATTTTCCCGCGACTCACCGGAGACTCGGCTAGTCTCCAGGAGACGTCGCGGAGACGTCTCCGCGACGTCGCCGCAACTGATAGAGACGTCTCCGCGACATCGCCGCAACTGATGGAGACATCGCGGAGACGTCTCTGAGACCTGCTGGAGACTGGAAAAAGTCTCCAAAAAAAATCAAACATGTTTGATTTCCCCGCGACTCCCCGGAGACCCAGCTAGTCTCCAGGAGACGTCGCGGCAATGTCGCGGAGACGTCTCGGAGACGTCTCCGCAACCAGTGGAGACTCGAGTTGCCAACAGGTCGCCAACTAGTCTCCAGGTCGGTGAGATACCACCTTTAGATCTATCAGTCCATCATTCAGCAAAATGTAGTCTCCTCTTTTCACACATAGCCACACCTCTCTATCTTGCCAGTAGGATGGGCTTGAAGAGGCACCTGTTTCTGCTCTAATTATCCACGCATGCAGAACATTACTCCAGAGAATGGCAGAGGAACTACATGGACATCTAGATCTCTCACTCCAACTTTCAGCAGAATGCAATGATAATTTCACTTATAGAGCACCATGTATTTAGGTACCTTATTTAGAGGCGCATTTTTACCCTTGGTCATCAGGTACAGTTCAAACCCTCACCAGTATCTTTTGCACCAGCTCAACTCCTAGGAGAGCATACTAGCCCAAGCTGCTCTACTATATATAGGGTGCCACAGGCTAATTTAACACCCGACCAAATACCCATTTATACTGCTTGGTATTAAAGAGCAGGGCCCCGTAACATAAAGATTCATGATCAATCGTACGATCAATTAATTGATTGTACAATTAATCATGAATATTTATGTTACGGGGCCCAGAAATGTGGATTAAATGCCTTGCTTAAGGACATAAAATGCTGGGACATTGATTGGGTACAGTCCAGTGCTTATCTGATCTTGCCACCATATCTCCAGTATATTATGCAGAATATATACCGTAAACCGGGGAGACTTTGGCTGCTGGGGTGACTTTTGCCACTTTTTGAGATGAATGTTTTTTCATCAAGCCTCACTTTTTGGAACAAATTTTTCTATTGTTTAAAATATATTCTTATAAATAGGGCAATGTAAAGAATCAGAAATTTGTCCCTAAAGAGTGAGACTTGATGAAAATACATCCTTCTCAAAAAGTGGCCAAAGTCACTCTGGTTTACAGTATCTATCCGTGTATCCTCCTCATTGCTACTAGGGTTATTAACCTCTCTCATGAATCTCTCCCCTAACGTTTCTTCCTTCTTTGTTTGTACTACAGGTGTAAGGAAAACAGAATTCGGCGATGTTACACTGAGGAGAAAGTTACGAGACAAACTCAGTTGTCACAGCTTCGAGTGGTACCTAGAAAATATATACCCCGAGTCGCAGTTCAGACTCGACTTCAAGACAATAGGAGAGGTGAGTATCAAAATTAGTGAAATATACATATTTGTTTCCAAAAAAAGGAGGATGAATTCATGCTATTGTTTTTTGATAAATGTGTTAGATCTTCAAAACAAAGCTATGGGAGAGACAGTTTTGTCGGAACTTTTGAGTATTATCTAGAAAATGTATACCTGGAAGCACAGTTCAAATTGGAATGTCAATGAGGTGCATCCTTCAATACTACTATAGGCTCCAGGGCTTCACACTAGCTTATGCCCTATTGCCCGTGGGCAAGTGAAAATTTATATCGGGCAAGTAAAATTGATAGCTAGTTTGCTTACCCTATTGGGCAACTAAATAACTGATCGACGACGAGAGAAAAACAAGATTTCTTAAGTGTAAATCTTATGTACAAGTAATGGGGCAAGTAAACTTTCTGGTGGGGGCGAGTACAATTTTAAAATTTATTATTTTACTTGCCCAAATGAACCAGTCATGAAAAAAGTTAGTGTGGAGGCTTGCTATACCATCCTGGTACCCTTCTTCCTATCTAACCACCCCTCTCTACTTTTATTTAATATAGGACCACCCTCCTTTCTTTTTCAACATCACATCTCTCATATACCAAAGTTTCTTCATCATCCAATGTTATTAACGTTGGTGTCGCATTACAGGATGCTTAGCTAGGATTACTGTCCCAAGTGATGCCTGCAATTGAAGGTGCAGACCTCTATTTTAAAGTGATCCACCAACTTTGTCAAATTCAACCAAAATCACGTTCAGGTTTCACACTTCTCTTGTACGTTGTAGTTTGGCTTATTTTACAAGAAGAATGAAATGGATTTTTTCAAAAATGTCTCCCTGTTTACGGAGATATTGAAGGATGAATTGAAAAGCGTTCTGGAATGCTTTTCAATTGTAGTATAAAGTATTAGAATTCAGAAACTTTGATATTTCGTAGTATCTGAATTTGAATACTTCACACAAACGATTGGGAATAAAGTCTGACATTCATTTTATTTTTTACTAGTTCACCAGCCTCCTTTCTTTATTCAGGAGAATCCCACCCATATCCTATCCTGTTCAGGACTGGTCCCCCAAATTGAAAATTGGACAGATTATACCAAAATCAAATAGGTGTAGTCTGGAAGGGGTTATTATTGTATAAATGCACAATAACTTGCATTGGATGTCATCAGTATTGCAGCAAAACTTAATTGCAAGAAATGCATGTACATGTATGGTACTCCCTATCTTCACCTCCCCAGGACTACCCATGCTTTTTTTAGCCCCATTCCCCTACAAATATTAAAAATGTGCCACTAGTGGCTAGCTTGCGACCAGCTAGCAACTAGCTAGTGGCAAGCTTAATAGGCAATCTCTGCTGAAATTGTGAGCGTGCAGCAGAGATCGCTTATTAAGCATGCCGCTAGCTTGCCGTAAGCTAGTCGCTGGCTTGCAATACGCTTTGTTTTCTGTAGGGGTTGTCTCGTAAATTCAGTATCATGGTCTTGAGTTTAATAATACAATGCTACATACATTAATAGTGTAAATCGGGTTTCCGTACACGTAACGGGTTAATATCACATCCATGAAACACCAAGGTCTTTTCAATGCACGATTGGATGATATTAACATTGGTGTCGCATTACCGGATCTATTTACTCGGGTGACGGTCCCCCGAGTGCACCTTGAGATCAAGGTGCGCACAGACTAGTATTAAAGAGACTTTAGTAACATTGTCAAATCCTCAAAATCCAATTTGAATTACAGCCGTTCCCTCATTCATACCTTGTTGTATTCATATTAACAATAAAAGCATGGGACAGGTTTTGTTTTTTCAAATTTCCCTTTTGTTAAAAAGATATTTACGATTGAAGTGTTCAGATGTTAAATTATCCACTGGATCGTCAAAACTGTGTACAAAATGAGTTAGTGAATATCACTTTGCATTTTTGCTCATTACTCGGCCATATAACGTCCATTTAACTTGAAATGTTCACACAACACTCAGTGCACATATCAGATAACAACAATATACATTGTATCAATGATACATCACTTTTTGCACATGTCAACAAAGTTACTAGATCCCTTTAAACTCAATGTATATTGCCCGGAATAGATAATAGATATATTTAAACCCAGTCATGACTATTTGACTTTCATGACTACTAACTTCTAATGCTTCTTTTTCAATCATAAAATCAAAAGAAACTTGGATTAGTACCCACAATAGGAATCGACTAGTTCACTGTAGTACAACATGTAGGTGTTAATATTTATAACACATTGAATACATTTAAGCGTTTGCTTTACATTTTGTTTTCTCAGTTTCATTCTGAAATGTAAAGACTCATGAAAGCCTTGATAATCTGGATAAAAAGAGAACAAGAAAGTGGAGGACTTTATACAAAAACTGTAGATCAATTATTAGCATGTTGAATCAATTACAATTTTATAATTTTAATTTCTTTTTTCTTTCTTTTATAACCCAATCCCTCTGATATTCTGAAATCCACATAGATGTTGGGACACATCCCACCAGGTTCCTACAGGCAAAGGAATAAGAATTAAAGGGGACCACCAGGCAAAGAACTACACATTATTATATGTTTTGGTACCGTTTTGTGTAGATACCCAATATTTTGCAAAAGGGTTGTGTAATTCATAAACAAAGCAATTAATTTCCACCACTTACGGAACCACTACTATTTCCTGGTTCCTTACGGGCCAAACATTTGCGAGTGCGCCAATGCTATTCACGCGTACGTTTGTAGACAATAGAATCCCAGGCGATTCGTTCGCTCTGCACACATTAGTCTTCGCAATTCAGACCGCATTAACGCATACTTTAGAATGGTGATGCGTTTTCCAATTTTTTTCTTTTCTTTCTGGAAACATATTTTTGTGAACTTGTTGATGGAATGGAATACTTAAGATGTTACCTTTCTTTAATAAGAATATTATTTGTGGGTGGTGGTACCCTTTAATTGTTTGAATATTCTTTCTTTCCCAGATTCGTAATGTAGAGACCAAGAAGTGCTTTGATAACATGGGGAGGAAGGAGATGTAGATGACTGGAATTATTAGATCCATTATAATGTTGTACTCTTTTTTTGTTTGTTTGTTTCATGCTTTTATTCTTTTTTTTTTATTATTCTTATTCTCTTATTATTCAGATTTGTGATGTAGAGACCAAGAAATGCCTTGATAACATAGGAAGGAGAACGAGATATTGGAAGACTTTATTTATTACTGTAGATCACTTGAATTAGATCCATCATAATATCAAACTTATTTTGTTAATTCTTTCCTTTTCCATTTAGTAAATGATTGATTTATTTGAATATTATTATTATTTTGTTTTCAGATTCGTAATGAAGAGACCAAGAAGTGCCTTGATAACATGGGGATTAAGGAGATGACATTATACAAATATACCAAGCTGTGAGAAAGTATAGTGGAATTATATATCTGAGGAGGGACTGGCATAGAACTATTTTTTCCGAGGGGCGAAGCCCCGAGGACAAAAATAGTAACTATGCCAGTCCCTCCGAAGATATATAATTCCACTATACTTTTGAACTAAAAGCTTGGTATATTTGTTTTATATCCCTTCTGTTTGCTATATATCCTTCGCATGATTATAATCATCGCACAAATAAATGATTTCAATTAAACTTAAGTATTATAAAGGAAAAACAAACCATTGATCATAGAACCATCACTGCACTATGTTCTGTTTGTGACACTGACCCCCTTAGCGCAATAGTCCTGGCACAGAGCGCGTATTGCGCTATGTTTCCATTCATGGTTACGCGCATTAACAACTAATGCGCACACAAATGCAAAACGTGCGCATCAAAGTGAATAATTAACCCGCTTTACATACACGTACGTCACACGTGTGTAATTGAATATGGGAAAACAGCTATTCGTACGTACAGCATACATTACATGAAATGAAATTAAATGAAATGAATTACTGTCACGACCATGGAAGGACAACGATGCAAAATGTGCACCATTTTCGAAATTGTTTACTTCGAAAACCGCCATGTTATACATGAAATGCATCTCTAGAATATTTTGTGGAACTTGTTGATATTCACGGGTGAAAATATTCTGTATTTCGTTTTAAATTACTCTTTGGGAAATCTCATCGAGCATCTTTCGCAAGCTAAAACAAGACCTCTGCTCGCAGGGAAGTTTTATAACACGCATCTCTATGGGCTCAATATGATATGCTTGCTATTTCTGCTATCAGCAAAGATAGTGAAAAATATTCCCCGATTTCAGATTTATAGTGGAAATAATCTTTATTGTGAGAGCCCCAATTGACCAATCACGTTTCTAGAATACTCATGAATATTCATAGAAGGGATATAATATTAAATAACCTTAATCTGTCATGGTTGCATATTTTTTTGTTCATAATTTCTTTCTCTATAATATTTTGTTAATTCTATAACTATTTCTTTCCCAGATTCGTAATGTAGAGACCAAGAAGTGCCTTGATAACATGGGGAGGAAGGAGAATGAGAAAGTGGAGGAATTTACTCTAGATCACTGGAATTATAAGAACCATCATAATTTTGTACTCTTTTTGTTAATTATTTGCTTCTTCATTTATTAAATGTTTAAAATATTTGAATGTTGATATATTTGAATATTCTTTCTTTCCCAGATTCGTAATGTAGAGACCAAGAAGTGCCTTGATAACATGGGGAGGAAGGAGAACGAGAAAGTAGGATTCTTCTCCTGCCACGGACAGGGAGGAAACCAGGTAAGATTTTCTCATCATTTCTTTTTTCACAAAATAAAAATACACATTAAAATTAGCAATGAAAATTGTGCTTCCCCGGGAATCGGACCTGCGCCTTCATGATTGCTAGACAAGGGAGGGGTTGCATGAAGAGTTGCGATTAATCGCAAATCAGAAAATGCACCTAAATGTGCAAATCTGATTGGCTCAAGTGGACAACTCTTAATGCAACACCCCCAAGTTATTGAGCCACAAGGGGGGGGGGGGGGGGGTGTTTCACAAAGATCCTAAGTTGATCTTAGCACTAAGATGGTCTTAAATATTATGGAAAGCCATTAGTGTCTTGAAGCAGTTTCATAAAAGTTATGTTGAAATGCATAAAATGTTGATTCAAATCATATATGTATTTTCTAAAATCAAAGAGATTTCATGAATTTTATGTGAAGATTATGAATCTCTTTGATAATTAGAAAATGTATGATTTGAATCAACATTTCATGCATTTCAACATAACTTTTATAAAACTGTTTCAAGACACTAATGGCTTTCCATAATATTTAAGACCATCTTAGTGCTAAGATCAACTTAGGATCTTTGTGAAACATCCCCCTGGCCCTATATAATGGTGGCCCTTCCTAGAAACCCTTTTCAATGCTCGATGGTCAGAAGCAATTTTGTATCATTTACATTATATATATTTCTTGTTAGTGTCCTCTATTCTTGAATTTGAAGTAAAAATACTATACAAATTAAACATTTGCTTTTACACACAAATTTGCACTTCAGAAGTAAGGCTGGCTTAGTGATTAAAGGGATCTAGTAACTTTGTTGACATGTGCAAAAAGTGATGAATGGTTGATGCAATGTATATTATTGTTATCTCATATGTCCACAGGGTATTGTGTGAAAATTTCAAGTCAAATGGACATTGCATGGCCAAGTAATGAGCGAAAATGCAAAGTGATATTCAATAACTCACTGCACTCACTTTGTACACAGAAGAAAAACTCGCCCGGAGTTTTTCTTATCTGAATACTTCGATCGTACATATCTTTGTAACGAAAGGGAAATTTGAAAAACCGAAACCTGTCCCATGATTTGATTGTTAATACGAATACAACAAGGTATTAGGGAACCGCTAGAATGAAAAATTTATTTTGAGGATTTGGACAATGTTACTAAGTCCCTTTAATCGATAAACAGCTTATTACTAGGACTGCCATTTTATGTTATATAAATAATTAGATTCTTGCACATTTTAGTTGGGTAGTGCATGCATGATTTTTTTTATTTTATTTTTTTTTTAAACCTAAGTTCTTGAACCATAATCAATACTGCACTATAAATCTGCCTGGTATAAATGCTAACATATATGTACATGTAAGTAGGCTACCTTGCAAATTGTTGATTTAATTGTATGATTTTTAAACCTAAATTATGGTCTTCTGCTTGAGAAATTGTTTGCAAATATTAATTTGATGTGAGTAGAAATGTATTTTAAAAAAATGACAATAATAAACCCATCATAGATTTGCAGTTTTGTCTCCTTTTTTACATTTTTATTTGCTATTTTGCAAAATTAATTATGCATGCCATGGTATTCAAGTAAACAGAGCAAAATGCTATGTAATAATAATTAAACATACCGATACGTAGCAAGTTAATAGATTGTTTTTAAGTTATCATATTTGCGCTTGGTATAGTAACTACAATAGATTTTTGAAATTAATATATTTCGCTTTGTTTTCATTTATAAGAGCTTTTTATTTGCCATTTTCTGAACAATCAGCATGACGAACAACAGGTGTTTTTTAAGTTATCATATTTGCGCTTTGTATATTAACTACAATAGATTATTGAAATTAATAGTTTTGCTTTGTTTAATTTGTAAGAGCTTTTTGTATGCTCTTTTCATTAATAAGAGCTTTTTATTTGCCATTTTCTCTGAACAAATAGCATGGCGAACACCAGTTGTTTTTAAATTATCATACTTGTGCTTGGTATAGTAACTGGGTCATTCCACGGGGTTGGGGCAATTTTTGTGACATACCAGAAGTGAGAAACTGTCTGCTATCAACTGTAACAATGTTTGCTCAAATTGAGTTTTGCATAAAAAGCATAGCCAACTCTCTTCAGAAGTACTTAAGCTTCATGGTGAATCAATATTATGGACCCAAAGTTTATGTAATGTTATATGAATATGAGGTCCATGTAACGGTGGTAAAAAGAGAAATGTGTATTTAAGCAAAGATTTTGAAGAAAAGCAACTGAAACAGGAACGATTCTGGTAGGGCACTACTATATAATATTCATTGCATAAAAATCTTCAACAGAAGATTTCATCTTCCATGTGTAGTAGAAGATCTCATACCACCGTTACATGGACATCGTCATATTTTTTCCCTCCAACCCCATGGAATGACCCAACTACAATAGATTATTGAAATTAATTTATTTGGCTTTGTTTTATTTATAAGAGCTTTGTGTATGTTCTTTTCTAATAATAAGAGCTTTGTATTTGCTCTTTCCTTTGAACAAATAGCATGGCGAACACCAGGTGTGTACTGTGCAGCAGCTGTTGTTATAGTAGTTAGATTTCAAAGTAGATAGAAAAATGTGACCGGCTGTAGCAAAACCCGGCACTTGTCGGTAAACATCAAAATGGAGATTTTCACACCATTAGAAAGGCCTCATCACAAGTTTTCATCGGATGCTTTGTTATAACAAATTGGTCAATAATTGGCGAAGATATGATAGTTTCAATTTAACAATCAAAGGTCTTTTACACACATTGTGTGAACTTAAAATTTCTTCAAAACATGAATTACTGACAAGTGCCGGTTTTGCTATAGCGGGTCACAAATGTAGTAGCCGTGTAGTGGGACCTGTGCTAGTGTCAACTCTCCAATTTCATATGTATACAGTAGGTATTCCTAAAAGTTATAAGAAACCAATCTGTTACTGAAATCGTTTCCTTTCTAATTTAGAAAGCTGAATTAATTTGTAAGAGGCTGGTTAGTTGCTTTTGGTAAAGATTCTGCTATAATTAAAAGTTCAGTCCTTCATGATTCTTATTTAGCTAGAGATATACTGTTTGTAGTCAGCATATTTGTCTGTAATTTTGTTGCCATTCTGATCTAGATTCTATGACTTTTTTCGTCGGCGTCAAGAATTCTCTTTCAGATTAGTTTGATACAATTGCCCACTTTTTTGTGGATTGAATTTTAAAGGATTTTCTAGACTTTCTTCACTTTTCTGGGGGGTGTTTCACAAAGCAATATTTTGTCATTATGACAAATTTGTCATGACAAATTTTTGCGGTGGCATTATAGGGACATTTTGCCAAAATTTTTGCACAAATTCTGTCATATTCTGGCCAAATTCATGTAATTTGGCAATATTTTGTAAAAATATTTGCAAAATTTTGGCCCTAATGTCCCTATAACACCACCATACAAATTTGCCATTATGACAAAATATTGCTTTGTGGTTCATTCCGTGCTCGTTTCATATTTCTATATTGGATATGGGTGTAAGGGCAGTTGTCACTATTTCTTTTAATGCTCTTTTCTAATGGAATTCTATACTGTGTCATTGTCTTCTTCCAGCAATTGTTGGATCTTTTCAGATTCTACAACACAGCGGTAATGGGACGGTCTGCCTGCTAGATTGTAAACTTGCATAACGTTGCATTATAACCTGCATTTATTGGACAATGTTTGTTTGAATAGCATGACACAGCTTGCATGAATGTGTGTATTTGTAGCGGTAGTATGAGTAGACCTTATTCAAACAGCTAGGGACCCCCAAAAGATATTTTATTTTCACATAGCCTATCTGGAGAACAATTTTGTTGTTGTTGAGGGATTGTTACTTGCGCTGGTCTGTGATGGTAATCTCTATTTTAGCAGTTTCTTTTTTCTCGCTTTTATTTCTTTGTTGTTATTTTCAGCTTCTTGGGAAAAGATGGATAATACAAAAACAAATTGCCAACCCATAAAATGTAAATTATTTGATAACAACTAAGGATATGCACATTATTAAATGTGAACTATCACTACCTGGAAACGAATAACAAAGTTGGAATTTTGAACGGATTGCCTCGTTTCTTTCAGTTGTAAAAAAAGAACAAAAAGAGCATGAATCGGAATGTGTATCTTGTGCCTCTTGCTCTGTTGCATCATGCTAGGAATCCTGGAAAATGTTAAAGATATAAACGATGCACTAGGACAACAACCAATACCTCTTTATAAATGCATGTTAGAAATGCTCAGTGCCTCAAATTAAATCACAATCAAGTGTGTAATGAACTATTTCAGAGCTGTTTTTAGAGTCAAAGGACAAATTATCACAGATGTGATGTGCATGAGACTAACAAATAGAGGAGGAAAGCCTATGAATTGCATGGATCGTATTATCAAGGGACATAACAATGTAGATAACCTACCAAAACTATCGCTGGATAAGTTTCATGGTGTTGCATCATGGACTTGATCTCAGAAGTTTAGTCTCTGTTTAACGCATGAGAATAAGCAAGATTCCTCATATAACTGTGACGTTTTGTTCTCTCTTCTTGATGAATTTTCAAAAATTTTACATAAGGCTAGTTTTGATATCAAGTTCTGATGTATTTTTATCTTCTCTTTCACGACAGATTTTTGCCTTGACGAAACAGAACGAGATCAAGCACGATGATCTGTGTTTAGATGCTGCAGCGAACTCGCACTACAAAGACGTCATGATGATCAAGTGTCATGGCAAACACGGCAACCAAGAGTGGCTTTATAAAGAAGATGTAAGTGTGTTAGATTCTTAGTTTGTCTGTGGTGTATTTGTTAGTTTGTTAGTACATATTTATACGTTAGTATGTTATTTTGTCTGTACATAATAGGCATCTTTGTCTGAAAAGTTGTTAAATTAGTATGTAACTCTTTGCAACAAGATGGGACTATTTTAATTTCTTGTTTTTCATTTAATCTTCATTTATTAATAATTATAAAACAAACATACAATAAATTATATGCATGAACAACAAATACAAAATTGGTTTTGAAACCAGAACGTGGTTTACCCATTAACGGCCCCTTTGCAGAAAGAGATTCAATCGATTGTAAGTTACAATTAATTGTAAGTCAGACAATTTGCACATTTCAACCAATCAGATTTGTGCATTTAGAACACATGATCTGACTTTTCCCAATTTTCCAAGTTGTTAATTTTGTTCCCCAAAATATTGGTCTTGGTTTGGATGATGAAACTAAAATCTAATGATTACAGTGAATATCAATACTGATACAATATTCTTCCCTTCCTTTTATCATCACTCCGCAGACAAAGACATTTGTCCACTCCCCCAGTGGACTCTGCCTGGAGAAGTCCCAGCCTGGGAAGGACACGCCCACCCTGGCCAAATGCAGCGGGGTGTCAGGGCAACAGTGGGATTTGATTGACATCTCCATGACAGCGGCACGGTAGCCCAGCCAACTGACGCTCCTTCCAAGCAAATGAACGAACTGATGATCATGATGTGATATAACCTTATTATATAACCCCGGCCAAATAGAGTGGGTTGTCCGGGCAACAGTGGGACTTGATTGACATCTCTATGACAGCAGCACGATAGCCCCACCCACTGACGCTCCTTCAAAGCAAGCAATCAAATGAACCGATGATCAAGTTTGATATAACCCTGGCTAAATGCAGCAGGTCGTCTGGGCAACAGTGGGACTTGATTGACATCTCCATGACAGCGACGCTCCTTCTAAGCAACTGAATGAACTGATGATTATGATGTGATATAAGCTTATTATATAACCCTGGCCAAATAGAGCGGGTTGTTGGGGCAACAGTGGGATTTGATTGACATCTCCTACAGGCACTTGGGCAAATGTTTCTAAAGCCACAGGCTGCAGGGCTTCTATAAGAAGTGAAGCAACAGAAAGGGGGCTAGTCCTCTAGTATATCTGTGGCTTCAATGGTTCGTCACATAACGAGGCATCAATCTATGTTTCTTTAGCCCTAGGCCACATGTCAACCATACAAAGTCAAAGCTACAGAAGAGGGCGAGTCCTCTAACATCTCTGTGCATTCAGCTTTCCCATCTCCGCTCTTTGAAGGCCAAGTGCTTGGCTAGAAGGCCGAAGGTACAAAGAGTTTATGGTATGACCTGGCCAGGTATCAAACCCAGGACCTACTGTGTATGAGACGGAGCCTCCAACCGCTAAGCCACCATACCTTGTGGACTAGGAGCAAGTCGAGGGTTAAATGATGGGCCTACCAATAATGGTTCCAACAAATGAACTTCTCCGAAAAGTTGTTTGACTAGGGTCCCGTTGCAGAAAGAGATACAATCGATGGTAAGTTACAAATGATTGTAAGTCAGAAACTTTGCGCGTTTCAACCAATCATATTTGCGCATTTAGAACACATGATCTGACTTACACTTAATTGTAACTTACAATCGATTGTATCTCTTTCTGCAATGGGGCCCAGGTCCATCATGTTCATCCTTTCAGATAGACGAAAATCAAAATGATCAAGATCACCTACGTACTAGAAGGAGTTGAATTTGATCGATTGGAGGGGCTTAACGTAAATACTTGAAGTGCATTCCAAAGCAAATACATACATGTACATGTTAATGTCTAATGTCTATTAAATCTACCAAAGACTTAAAGTACATTTTAAGCAGAGGGGAGAGAATGTTGTGTATGAGTTTGTCCGAGACAATACGACACTAAGATCAGGAAATTTGTTTTTGTTTGTTGTTGTTTTGTTGTTCCTGACAGTGTTAAAGGGTACCACCACCCAAAAATAATATTCTTATTAAAGAAAGGTAACATCTTTAGTATTCCATTCCATCAACAAGTTCACAAAAATATGTTTCCAGAAAAAATATATAATTGGGAAACGCATCACCATTCTAAAGCATGCGTTCATGCGGTCTGAATTGCGAAGAATAATGTGTGCAGAGCGAACGAATCGCCCGGGATTCTATTGTCTACAAACGTACGCGTGAATAGCATTGGCGCACTCGCAAATGTTTGGCCCGTATGGAACCAGGAAATAGTAGTGGTTCCGTAAGTGGTGGAAATTAATTGCTTTGATTATGAATTACACAACCCTTTGCAAAATGTTGGGTATCTATTTGATATCACAAAACGGTACCAAAACATATAATAATGTGTTGTTCTTTGCCTGGTGGTCCCCTTTAACAGACCTCTCTCGCCAACAGAAGGAATACATAAGAAGTTCACTAGGGGTAATGCAGGCAGAAGGATAAGGAGCAGGCATAGTGTGTTTTTAGTGACGTCAATAATCAACCAAGTGGTCAAAGTTGCTTCTTAACCCGTTCAGGACGGACTGATTTTGGTACAACATGTTTTCTCCATAGACCCAACCAAGCCTGAGTATTTTCAGGACCAGTCCTGAACGGGTTAAGAGTGTGATATGACATACGGAGAATGTATGATAATATGTTGTTTTTTATTAACATCAATAATCGACTACCTGTTGAAAACTGCTTCTATAGAGCGAGATGTGAAATGCGGAGAAGATGTACCGGTAGTTAGTTTGTTATTGACACCAATTATCAACAAACTGTTTCTTTGTTGCTTCTTTGAATTGAAATGTGACATGATCAAAACTAAAATAGTGGCACTTGTTAATAGTGGAATTATGGAAAGGGAATTACATGAGTGGATTAACTGGTTCAAGAACTTCAAGGAATGTAGAAGATAGAGGGCTCTTCAGAAACGAGTGCAAACCTTGCCTTGAACATTTCTACTGTACTAGCTTTAACTACATGTAATAATGACATTATATCTATGTTGAAATGCTAATATTTCTCACTCTCATTTTGTGTTTTTAGACATATTTACTGTAACGTACATGTATACTCAGATTGGCATATGGTATACTTTTCTTAATTTTTGAAAGTTTTGATAACCGTCTGTATTTTGATGTTTTGTCTTATTTCAAAGTTTGGACTATTTTAATTTCCATGTATAATACCTTCTTTGTTGTTTTCAATTATAAGTGATCTCTGATATATCAGCATCGTGATGTGATTTGTCATGAAATTTAACTGTTTTAAATTTTTCTGGAAAAAAAATAGTCATTTTAAAAATCTGTTTGAAGATTTGTTTTTCCTTCGATTTTCTGCAACAAGTACTTGCTCCCCTTTTACCCCTTTTCTGTTTCTGTGTGTGATCTGATAATTTCTGTATATCTATACTTAAATATTAATGTAATTGAAATTATTTGTAAGATTATTTATTTGCGTGGTCTAAGGCTCTCTACATAATGACATTGTCAGGAGGCAATTATTGATGACCAGCAATTATTGATAATAATAACAATTGTTGCACCTTATTCTGTCTGTACTTGATCATTACGAAATTGTCTGAATAAAGGATATGTCTTAAAGGGTACCACCACCACCCACAATCAATTTTCGAATAAATGAATGGAAACAATGTAAGTAATCAATTCCACCAAAAAGTTCAGAAAAATAGGTCTCCAGAAAATGTCATCATAATTAGAAAATTCATCATCATACTAAATGATGTGTTTATGGGTCTGCATAAGAAGACACTATCTATTGTGTAGGAACTAGGAACTTATATGACAACAGAACTAGTCTGTTCTGCAGACCCATTAAGGTTCATTCACAGTAGCTATGATTATAATGCTTGAATTCAAACATTTTAGGAGACGCATATTTCTGCAGTTGCTGGAGGAATAGATTACTAAAAGTAATCACTTTATGTTTGAATGAAACATTTTTGGAGACGCATATTTCTGCAGTTGCTGGAGGAATAGATAACTGTCAAAGGAGTATTTTGGGGTGTTGGTTCCCTTTAACCCGTTCAGGACCGACTGATTTTGCTACAACATGTACTTTCCATAGACCCAAGCCCAAGTATTTTCGGGACCAGTCATGACGGGGTTAAAAATTCATAGTTATTACTCATGGTATCTATCAATGTCTATAGAGTACATCCAAACTGACATACCCAGCTAGCCACCTGACGTTGGGCCGATGTCGGAATTTGGTTGCCGGATGTCGGCATATCGCCGTTGGCTCGAGGTTAAAATGTCCGCCAGCCCAACATCGTCACGACGTCATTTTTGTGATATATTGGCATAACGTCATTTTCCGACAATGGCCCAACATCATCTCATGACATGATGTTGGGCCATTGTCGGAAAATGACCTTATGCCAATATATCACAAAAATGACGTCGTGACGATGTTGGGCTGGCGGACATTTTAACCTCGAGCCAACGGCGATATGCCGACATCCGGCAACCAAATTCCGACATCGGCCCAACGTCAGGTGGCTAGCTGGGTACTTATTGTTTATTGAGTAAATTTAGGAATAAAGTTGTGTTGTCTCATAGCATGCCTCATTCTTGGTAAACCTTGATAACTTAGTACTGTATCTGAATGAAATATAACTATTATAAAATTACTTGATAATTTATTTGATGACATATGCAAATGTTGTCTGTACTTTTTCCATAATTAAGGCACACTTGTGGTCCACATCAAAAAAAGAAGAAGAGATTAGCAGAGAGAGGTCAAATAATAACAAGAAATTAACTTTACTCTAGACACCATTCTTTAATTTGATAGCTCACATGATATATGGAGTTCATCATTTTGCCTAAATGTTTCAACACAAGTGATCAAAAAAAGCGTAGACATAAATAAGCCCAAAGTAAGCAATCAAATATTTTGAAAAGTTTTGAATTCAATATTCAAAAACTATTTTTGCAGCTTGAACTTCTGATAATGGACCATTTTAATGAAGTCATTTTAAAGAATTAAATTTTCTTCAATGGGTTATGAAAAACATTGTTTACATGTTTACCTCAGATGTTAAAACTTCTTCAATGGGTTATGAAAAACATTGTTTACATGTTTACCTCAGATGTTAAAACTTCATTAAGTATAAATCACATTTTCTTGGACATTATAATTTATTTTACATTTTTAAGCGTAAATCTATTTGAGTCAATATCACTTTTCCTCTTATTTTTTACAAATACTATTACAAGGACTCACCATTAGATTTTACATGTACCTAGATTAATATAAATGGGTAATTCATTTTGCTTATATTCATATAATTCATTTTGGGACAGAATATTACTTTAGCCCAAGTCTAAGTGTGCCTTTGCGTCCATTCATTTGTTTCCTTTTAGGGAAGGTTTTAGTTCAGTTTTATTTGCCAATTGAAATGTTGATGTGTTTTGGGGGAAAATTACTTAACTTGACTAAAGTTACTTAACTTTAAGAAACGTTGCCTTCTTATTTGTAAGTTTGCAGTTCTTGATTTTGTGTTGTTTTTTCTTTGTTTTGTGTATATTAAGCAATTTTTACAGCAGCAAAGTTTTGTCATGCATTCTCTATATCTAAAAGTATATTCTTGTTCTGTCCGAGTATTTCATACACTTGTCTAGCTCAAAATATTTGTTTTGAAACGTTTATGGGAAATTTCAATCAAGATAAGAAATATGTATCAAAATTATTATTCTGGGCTAGGCAAGTGTACCTAAACAATACATTTGTTTTTTGTATATTCTTTATTTAGAGAAATGTGGGATGGTGCTTATTTGGCAATCATTTGGTATATTGTACTGCAAATTAAACGAAAACGTGGCAGATTTAACTCTAAGTCTTTCAATCTAATGACTTTATAATGTAAAAATCATATAAAGCAATGTATGCCTGTTACAGAAGAATTTCATGAGTTATTGTATTGTTAATTTAGTAAGATGTTTAAAAAAAGCATTGTATAATTTTTAGTTGAATAAATACATTTTTAAAGATAAAATCTTTTGGAACATACATGTAGTATATACAAAACATACCATACTTTTTTATCATCAAAATAAGTATAAAGCATAATAACGCTACTAGAAATAGAGATTTTAATAAGTTGCATTTTCTTTTCTAATACGGTAGTAAAGGTAATATTGTATGTATATTGTGCCTCATTTTATGAATTTAGAATTTATTTAACCTAATTAGGTTAATAGTGAAGGATATTCTCAAATATATCTTAGTATGTAGTACGATGTAATATTATTACAATCAGATCATCATCAATAGCTAAATGTACACATCGGTCGAGTGCCAAAAGCATCAAAAGTATGATATGAAATCAACCATATTGAACATACAATGTAAATGATCTTCACCAATGTACTCATTAGATGAGCAGCACAAAATATTTTGTCTTCATAAATGTAGTCAATTTGTTATCATTCTCACGTATAACTGTTGTATTTTTTAATCTTTTGATATTATGTGTGGTCATTGAGTAAAATCTTAGTGAACTTTCTCTTGTAATTGAACACTTAAATATCTGACTATTAAAGGATTGCAAGAGTGTACAGTGTATAATGGTATAGCAGTCATGTTTAATTTTGGTTTTTGTTGTTTTTTCTAACCACCACCAGTACTCAATATGCATTGTACTATTAACTGCAAAATGTGAAGAGTTATTTATATCATCTGATATTATGAAAATGCATCATAATCTATATTCTAAAATTCTTTGTGTAAATGTTTGCTTTATGATTATAGTGTTGCTAGTTTTGTTTTCTACTACTAGTATGTTGAAATCGATGTAGAGACAGATTTCTGAATAGTATCCGTTTTAGTTGTAGTTGTAGAATTATTTTCAATATTAATGTTATTTACTAATTTCTATATAGTATAGCATTTCTTTATGTTAATTCTTAATTCAAATTAATGAACTAAACATGAAAGGGAATCATTAACACTGTGCCCTGTTTTTTATAGATGTTAAATGGTTGGATGTCTCTATTGATACCATGGAAATCACATTAACAAAAACATGTTCTAGGTATTTTTACATGCAAATTGTAGATTAAATTGAAAAATATCCCTATACATGTATATCAATACCAATATCCCTCAAGGTGTATTTATGAATTATGCCCTCTGTCGTTTGAATTGCAGACATTTTGCCACACTCACTACATTATCTCTGAACTGGGACCAAGTGCAGAAAGAGTTGATATTAAATACAACAAACATAAAATCAAATGCAACTCTGCGTTGAATCGCAATTACATGCATAAGTAAGTTGCATAAAGTTGCGTGTGATCAGCAAACGACTCTCTCTCT
>JBAMJV010002009.1:0-117500 GCA_037951105.1 Echinarachnius parma | reverse complement strand
GCTCCCTACCGTGGGAGGGGGGACACCCCCCTCCCACACCCTCACCCCGCTCAGTCACTTCGCTCCCTCGCAATGTCTCACTCTCAGCTCTGGCTCAAAGTTGGCAACCCTGTGAGTGTGCATGGTTGGGCATGAGCCCCTACACAACAAAAATCGTGAACCTATTTAGGTCTTTGCCCCCCCCCCCCCCCCCCAATCCAAAACTGCTTCCGGCGCGCCTGGTCCCCCACCCCCTCCTCCTCCCCACGATGTGTACGCATATTAAGATGATATTATACAGTGCGAGTCCAAAAAAACGAAACCGGACTTTGATAGCTTATAAATCCATAAATCCAAAAGTATATATGTTGATATTGGTATCATGTTAAAGCTTGAGGACTTCCTTTTAAAATGATATATCATACACTCTGATCACTTCACGCTTCACCGAACGCGACCTAATTATCCAAAGGCATGCAAAAACTACCGTGTCCAAGTTTGCAGTGTTCTTGTTTTGTGAATGGTTGCATCTGTTGTTTGATTGTCAAAGATAACTTCATCCTGCATGTCCTATTCAGGGGCCCCTCCCTCCAAACAGTGTGGTTGCTGATGTGAGGACAGTGTATGATCCCCTTCCACCCTGATAAACATGACAAAACTGGCAACCACCTGATATTTTGTTGTGATTCACCAAACGATATTTTTGAAATGTTAATTTGAAGAAAAAAACGTAAACAGAAGCATTCATTCATGATAAACACAACAAAAAACCTAAGTCCCCCCTATTCAAAATAGCGTAAAAACGATAAGGTTTTGAGCAAAATAACTTGGCAGGATTGTTCCTACACTGATTGACTAGCTTCTCTGTGAAAATAAGATTGATCCGCCATGTAATGCATGAGTGAGCACACATTAAAGGCAAAATTGTCACTTTTCAAAAGTCACAATCTGAGTCAAAAAGTGAACATTTTGCCTTTAATGTGTGCTCACTCATGCGTGACTCGACGGACCAATTTTATTTTCGCACATAAGTTATTCAATAAGTGTATAAACAATCCTGCCAAGTTATTTTGCTCAAAACTTTATTGTTAAAAAGTTATGCTATTTTGATTAGGGGGGACTTAACTTGTTTTGTTGTGTTTAGAACAAGACGACGGCAAACTTGGACACGGGTAGTTTTTGCATGACTTTGGATAATAAGATCTTGCTCGATGATGCGTAAAGTGCTCAAAATTTTTGATATATCATTTTAAAGGCAATTTCCCAAGCTTTAATGTGATACCGATATCAACATATATATGTTTGTAATTGTGGAATTATAAGCTATCAAAGTCCGGTTTCGTTTTGTTTGACTCGCACTGTACATCATTTGTGGGGAGCCTTGCTCTGTGCCAGACAGTATAACATTACACCCTAAACAAAAATACAGTTTTATCATGTTTATTGTGGTGCGTAACATTCTTTTTAGCAGCTAATCATGATTTGTCTTACCAAAATGATAATCGAATCGCCGAATATATTATACAGACAAGGCAATTAATAAAACATAATGAAAAATTAACAGCTGCCGGTGGAACGAAATACCTGTTCCTTTCTAGCTTTTGCAATCCTCATAGAATTAATGCAGGCCCAACCAGGCTCCCATAGGCAATGGGTTAATATCCCCGACAATAACAGAATAATATGTTATTGTCGGGAATAATATCCCATTGCCTATCGGAGCCTGGTGGGTCAATATTATTGTCTGTAGGTGGGTAAATAATGTTGTGTTTGGCTGCCAAGAAAATTTGTTTTGCGCTCATGCGCTGCATTTTATATTTATCAATATAAACATGGAACAAAATACGGTTTCCAAATATCTCAATTATTTGTTTTCTTCGTGAAAAATATATTTAACATTTCTGGTCGATCAAATCATAACACGCTTTCCCAGATACAGTTAATCTTAAGCCCGAATTTCATATTTAGGTATGCACCAGATTGCACAATTTCAAGTCCAAAAATGCAAAAGCTCCCTACCGTGGGAGGGGGGGACACCCCCCTCCCACACACTCCCTCCGCTCAGTCACTTCGCTCCCTCGCAATGTCTCACTCTCACCTTAGCTCTGGCTCAAAGTTGGCAACCCTGCGAGTGTGCATGGTTGGGCATGAGCCCCTACACAACAAAATCGTGAGCCCCTTTAGGTCTTTGCCCCCCCCCAATCCAAAACTGCTTCCGGCGCGCCTGCTTGATTAGGGTCAAACTATCATCATCCAGAATGCAATGAAGCGGTGCCCCGTGTTAAAAGCATTATTATATTTCAATTGCGTTATATTATACAGGTGTCGAGCGTTCAACGGGCGTTTGAGATACATCGTTCTAAACTTGACAATATCCATCATATCTGTTAATTCGATTTTGTACATTTTATAGAGTTACAGTAAGTCTTTCAGATTTAGTGTTGTTCATGTTAGGTAGACACACAAGCATAATAACAAATCATTATGTTAGAGCTCGTGAAGTCACCATGTTTTCCCGTGGTCGTGTCTCTCTTCGTGCAAACTATGTTGTGGATTGGCACCGTAAAGTCTATGGGAATCTTCCTCGACGCGATCTCGACATCATTGAACACGACTTCGACCGATATCGGCGTCGCGCTCGGATTGTTCAGTATGTCCGCTTTTATCCTATGTAAGTAAAGCTATTTGTGCGAAATGTTCTATATTGATTTAAACCTATTTTTGTATAGGGTCATGCGTCGTGAGGTCGCCTCCTTTTGCGTTACATGCCGTTTTGGGCTTCTGCGGGACAATGTTACAGTTGAGAGCAAATATTTTCTGAGGAAGACCCCCTACCCTATCAAAACTATACATTTTCTGAAAGGAAATTACCCAAGGAACCCAAATATGCACTCAGAAATAACACTAGGTGTACAGTTAATTGTTCACATTAACATGATTAACCAAAACATGAAATTCTGTTTACAGATTTAGAGGTCAATATTTTCCTGATAACTTTTTCTAAAGTAGCTCTAGACAAGAAGTTATAATGTTTTCTTGCAGAGCAGACTTAGACCTTTACAGCAATATAATATTGTATGGGGTAAATTATTATTTTGCAGGAGATTTTTTCATTCATACTTTTTAGATTTTAAATAATTTTAAATAATTTTCACTAGGTAGGAGTCACTAGATGAATGGAATATAGAGTAAAACCTAAATATGATAAGCCATAATACAGTTTGATAAGTAAGCTTTAATTTGATACCAAATTTGTATTCTGAAACCTTTTATTTTTGAAAGTATTAACGTTTTTACCTAGAGTTCACAAAATGTATCGGTCAAGATTTTGCCCCCATAGAGTCTGTACAGGAAACCCCCAATTTTCTACGTTTGTGTTGATTTAATTAAAATTTGATGTGGCAAAAACACTTTCCAATCATTTGACATTAAAGTTCAATGTTTTAGCTTTCATTTGATACCAACATTGTTGCTATAAATCTAGTTTTGACAAAGTTATTAACGTTTTAAGAAAAAGTGCACTTTGAGAGGCATTTTCCCATAGACTTTGTACAGGGGCGCCGCTTCCTGCGCCACCCTCTTGCTCCAACATTTAAATAGCTGTATCTCCACTTTGGGAAGAGGTATACCTTTCAAACTTTGTAGATAGATAGCATTCTGAAAGCTCTTTAAAATGATACCAAATTTGTGAAGAAAGGTTTTCAGGTTTTGAAAAAAATTAAGAAAATGGTAGCAAAAAAACTCAAAAATGTAACGGCGCCACCCTATTTGGAGGCGAGTTCATGACACGTGACCATAGAGCTTAGTTCCAAAAGGCGCTAAATCCACTTTCCATAAAAATTGAACTAGCGATATCAGTAAATTAATAAGCTACGTAACTATGTAGAATTCAAATTGTAGGACAAATTACACAATCAAATTCAAAATATGGGAAGATCCATATTTATATTTCCATAGGCATGTGTACAAACTTTGACAAAGAAACCTGCTTTACTACAAATTTAAAAAAGTGAATTTAACGCCTTTTGGAATTAAGCTCTTTATTTATTCCTGTATGCATCTAATTATCGTAGGCTATGTATCATTTCGAATCGTTATCTTAATTTGGGTATAAAGTTTTCAGTTAGGCCATACAATAACCACTGCTCACTATGTACTTTCAATTGATATAATTACAAAATGTAAATAATAGTCCAAATTCACGGACATGTAAAGACAAAACTGGAGCTTGACAAACCAGGTTTTTTAAAGAATAATCAGGCTGTCGAATAAAATGGGATTTAGTAACTAGTTGACGTGTGCAAAAATTGATGAGTGGTTGATACAATGTATATTGTTGTTATCTAATATGTCCACTGGGTGTTGTTTGAAAATTTCAAGTTAAAGGGACGTTATATGGCCGAGTAATGAGCATAATAATGTAGCTTAATCTTAATTTAGATGTTCACTCTCATTACATTAAGAAATTAGGCAATTTGGAATTGTAACATCTCGGCGGGCCCTAGTAGCTCGTTCAGAAGAAATGACCTACAAACTAGAAGCTGGGACTCCTCGAAGGGATCTTGTAACTTTGTTAGTGTATGCAATTCGGAAAGTGATATGTCCACTGAGTAATCTGTCGACATTTCACGTTAAATGGTTGTTATATGGCCAAGTAATGAGCGACATTGCAAAGTGGTTTTCCCAAACTCATTGCACTCTGACTTTGTACAGGAACTTTTAGTGGATAAATATATGTTTAACGGAAGGGAAATTCGAAAAACCGTAACATGTTCACTTGTTCCATGCTTCCATTGGTAATACGAATACAATAAGGTATACTATTTGGCCAAAACCGTATATTTGTCTGAGCAAGCTGCACATTGCAAGCTAGCTCCAGAAAAACATATAACAGTCCCCGAAAATCCAGGCCTCTTGTGCATTTTCCAGAATCCAAGATGGCATCAAAGTGGGCCGCCAAGTTAAACTTTCTTCTATGTTTTCCTTTCTAGACTGGCTTGTAAGATGATTAAAGTGTCTAAACGTAATATTTTCAGATACAAGCAATGTTAAAACAAAAAATTATCACGAGGTTTCAAGTTTCGGAAATATCCTAGGCCAAAATGGCGGCGAATATGAGATGAGGCGAAAAATTACCACCATTTTTTAAATTCTCCATAGATAGATAGATAGATAGATAGATAGATATATCGGTATTTATTGAACAAAATTAACAAGACTGTAGTCCGAAGACTAAAATGCCTTGCGTACATGAACATATGAACATACATGAATAAATAAATTACAACACAATAAAAATATAATTTAACATCAAAATACAACAAAATGATACATATTTATGAATGCATTTGGCAAGAAAGGCACTAACATTAAAAATGTGATTATTATAATATGCATATTCTCATTAAATTTAAATTTAATATAACAATAACAAAGAACCAATTTACTAATTCGTTACTTACTTTTAAATATATATGTACTACTAACTAAATATTGAATCTAACAAAAATGTAAATTAATACAGTACATGTATATCTTTTGAAAAATTACAATAATAAGCATCACAAAAATGCAAAAATAAGAGCATGGAAATTATTTAATTAAAGGATATCAAATCCCACTATCTATTTTATATCATATTCCTAACATAAATTAAGTTTACCATACTCAATAACGAGTAGATCTAACAATCAAATGTAATATCAAAAGGGAAGCAATACAGGGTATAAAGATTGAGTAATAAAACAAGTCTTAATTCATGTTATAATCCTAACACAAATTAAATTTATCGTATTCCATTTATACAAAGTACATTATTACAAACTATGTTTAATTAAAATTGAGTAATTAAAATTGTTTAACTTGTATTATATTCTTAACAAAAATTAAATTTAACATTCAATAGCAAATCCAAAGTATCATCAATTAAAATTGAATAATTAACTTCATTTTATCTTACATGTACATTATATCCTGAACATAAATTAATTTTATCATATTCAATAACAAATACAAGGTATATTAATACAGAGTATCTTCATATGTAATTGAGAAATTAAATAATTTTATTATCATTGTTTTCAATAACAGATACAAAGTACATTAATTAATACAAAGTATTTTCAATTAAAAATGAGACTTGATTAAAAACGTTCTTATGTAATATGATATAAAAGGAGGTAATACAAAGTATCTTTAAAAAGATTGAGTAAAAAACGTAGATTGAGTAAAAAAAACATTGAGATTGAGTAAAGATTGAGTAAAAAAACATTAATTAATACAAAGTATTTTCAATTAAAAATGAGACTTGATTAAAAACGTTCTTATGTAATATGATATAAAAGGAGGCAATACAAAGTATCTTTAAAAAGATTGAGTAATTAAACGAGTTTTAATTTTTGTTATATTCCTAACCCAAATTAAATTTATCGCATTCCATTTATACAAAGTACATTATACAAAGTGTCTATAATTAAAGTTAATAATTAACAAATTTTAATTTGTATTAAATTCTTAACACAAATTAAATTTAACATTCAATAACTACAAAGTCCATTATTACAAAGTATCTTCAATTGAAATTGAATAATTGACTAAGTTTCATTTTTATATAATATCCTTTTACATGAATTGAATTGATCTTATTTACTAACAAACACAAGGATCATTAACAGTTTACTGAGTATTTTTTTCAATTAAAAATTGAGATTTAGTTGAATGCATCTTTATTTTATAATATATTCTTAACATTTATAAATTAAATTGATCATATCAATAACAGATAAATCTAATGATTAAATGTGATATTAAAAAGTACATTAATTGAGTAATCGAATGAGAGATGGAATCGAGGATTGCCTATAACGTTGGGTCCGAGTCTGAGGCATATGGAGGATTTGAGAATTCCGTAAATTTAGACCGGTTAAATCAAAACGAGTTTGGGGCAATAAATGGCGATGACGATCAGAAAGCAAAAGAGATTTAGCAAATTGAGTTAAAATTAAAGTGCGACGATCACAAAGGGTTTCGAGGTTGAACCTTTGTAAAAGAACACGGTATGAGTCAGACTCGGGCCAACAAATCATTTTGAGGGCTCTCCTTTGAACACGTTCAATTTGATCACTTTGACTAACAGTAAGACCAGGGCTCCAAACAGGGGCAGCAAACTCCAACAGTGGTCGTATATACATGGTAAAAATTAACACTAAATCAAGAGCTTTAAAACCATTTCTTTTCAACTTACAGAGAATAAACAAACGGCGAGAAGCATTACTGACCATCCGCTTGACCTGTTGGTCCCACTTTAAATCATTTTGGATAATAACCCCAAGAAGTTTAATTGAATTAACAACTTCAAGAGGGGAACCATTAATCATAAGTTGCAAAGGAGGAGGAGGCTGTTTTAAAATGGAAATCTGCATCAATTTACACTTTTCATCTTTTAAATTCATATCATTTAATAAACACCAATCAGAAAGCATATTAATGTGTGTTTGCATTTGAGATTGCTTAAACTTATGCAAAATTTCTACCAAAGTTAAATCATCAACATATTTCCAACGATCAAGACATAAAATTGAAGCGTCATTAATCATGATTAAAAAAATAATGGGGCCTAATTTAGTACCCTGAGGTACACCGCAAGACGTACGCTCGGAAGTGGAAGTAACACCATGATATCGAACAGTTTGAGAGCGTCGAGAGTGAAAACTACAAATAGTGGGGATGATAGCTCTGTTGACACCAAGCTGAATGAGTTTGTTAATTGCTATCTAGACATTTAGTTGAAGTTAGTGTCCAAACATTTGCGTCCAGGTATGAGGAAATGGTACGAACTAGGAGACTATCGTTGTAATATAAACTTGTTACAGGGAAAACAGTACCACAATAATTTCAAACGTACCTTAATGGTCAATAAGTTGATTTCCACATTCGTTCAATGTATTTGAAATGTTAAAGTGATACCTGTAAAGTGTCAGCTATTGCACAAAATGACATTTGAGACTTCAATCCTATATCAATATCATTGTAAAATACAATTGAAAGATTTGTGAAAGTTTGAAAGAAAACGAACACTGTTTACCTAGTGAAAAACAACGAATATTGAGTTCATATTTTATCACCGAATACTGATGGTCTGCCATACTTTTGTCGCAGTAATGAATGATCCGTTTGAGATATTCGCACCCGTGTATTTTTACACACGCAGTACATAATTCATGGAATTTGAACTCGCTCGGCTCAAAGTTCAATCTCCGGAATGTTCTCACGGGTGCTGCATGCGGACGTTCTCAGCTAGGACAATTGTACTTTTTTTCAATTGCGTTGATTAACGCTTTAGAAATAATTATTTTCAATGATAATTATCTTCATACTAAAGGGACATTTGAAACAATCAAACCCTATTTTATTCTTCTCTTACCATAAGCTAAACAACACGGTAGAAGAGAAACGAGGAAGCTCCAAGTAATTTTTGTGGATTTGAACACTTTACAGGTTTTACTTTAACAGTAAACAGATAATGGCACAGCCATATTGTATGTGAAATTGTTAATAATACGCGAGAATGATGTATGTGTAGTAATAACGTTTTTCCCCCCTCATTCATATGTAAGCCTATGAATTAAATTATGTGCTGGCAGCAGTTACCTAAATAGCAGATACAATTTACCATTATGCATTAGTAATGAAGATTGTGTGGTGAGATTTTCATAGATTATCTCACTACATAATAAACTATCCCAGTATTTTAGGATGATTAATATAAAAGTTGATATAAACTTTAACAAATTAAGTGCTTGGTAATATAACTGCATCATTAATTTGAACCGTCGCTAAATTTAGCGAATGAATATAAACAATTCATGTAACAGGTAATGATGCTTGTTTTGGTTTTTGTTTTACTTACATTAGCTGATATATGAAACGGCTAAACGCTGAAAAACAAATAACGTAGCATCTGTCATATTTTAAAGTCCAAAGTACGCACGATTAATTGCATTGATGCGAAATTATTTCTGACGAAAATACAATCTTAAAAATTGAAAACTATGTCTAGGAGATCAGATGTCGCTAAAAAAAGAGCGGGAAATGAAAATGAACGGTTCGTGTAAGAGATACTAACAATAGTTGTTTTCTTCTCATTTCGGTGATATGTATTCAAATGGATTGAATTGTGCAAATAGAAACATTGTAGCTCCTGGCATATTTTAAATAATATTTTTCATACGATGAATATCGTTGGTCACAAATTATACCTGACATAAATATAATCTTGTACATGCCCGGGAAACCAGATATTGCCCCACAAAATGAAAATGAATTAATCATGTAAGAGATACTACAAATGTTTACTTTCTAATGTTAATGATTATGTGAAGAGTTTAGAGCGTGAAATTATAGAAGCAGTTATAGAAGCAATGCGCTCCTGCAATTTTATATCGTCCAAAATAAATGGCATTAGTTTCAGAGAGAACAACAAAGAAAAAATAGCACCTCATCAATTTTAGGAGAGAACTTCTTTTTAGGCATGTTAGGATTTTGCCAGCCGAATATTTAAACAAACTAACTTGTTTAAAGCTGATATATTTCCAAGCCCTATTCTTTTCATACTAGCTCTTATATTGTGGGCCGATCGCACGGGCCACGTTGTTACCGTGTAGGCTGGCATTGCTCTGGCTGCTTGTGTGACGTGCACCAAATTGCACCATTTCAAGTATATAAATGCAAAATCTTCCCCGTGGGAGGGGGAAACCCCCTCCCAAACCCTCCCCATTTGGCTCTGCCCCAGCCCTCGGTCTCGTCGCTCCCTCGGGACTCATTTTTGGCTGTAGGCTATGTTGTTTGATCATACATAATGTGGCATAATATGGTTTATGTTAGAACTGTGTATGACACTAAATACAATATGTGTGTGTGTGTTGGGGTGCGTATTTATTAGTGTGTCAATTATTTGTTTTCTTCGTGAAAATATATTCAAAATTTCTGGTCGATCAAATCATAACACGCTTTCCCAGATACAGTCAATCTTAAGCCCGAATTTCCTATCTAGGTATGCACCAGATTGCACAATTTCAAGTCCAAAAATGCAAAAGCTCCCTACCGTGGGAGGGGGGACACCCCCCTCCCACACCCTTCCCCCGCTCAGTCACTTCGCTCCCTCGCAATGTCTCACTTTCACCTCTGGCTCAAAGTTGGCAACCATGTGAGTGTGGTTGGCATGAGCCCCTACACAAAAAAATCATGAGCCCCTTTAGGTTTTTGCCCCCCCCCCCCCAATCCAAAACTGCTTTAGGCGCGCCTGTGTGTCACAGATTGCTTCCCTCATCAAAATAAGGTCAATTATTTTCTAGGTAATATATATTTTTGAATATGATAGACATGATAGAAAGTTTGCCTAAGTAAGTCATGTACATCGAATAAATTAAATATGGTCGATTCTAACGAAAAGTGTTCACGACCAGTTTGTTTAGGTTTGAATTGTTATACTGTTTTGATTGTTGTATAATTTGGCACAGATTAAGTGCATATGTCAACCATTACCAAAAAACAGGTGCCATCCCTATTCTTTCCGAACGGCCAAATAATGGTCTGAAGAATTTAATGGTACATTTTGCAATGTTACCTACAAAATACTGATGAATTACTCAGTTAAGGTGATTATAAAACTCCAGAACATCTGCTTCGATTAAGGACAATTTTAAAAATGGCGGCAATTTTTGACATAATTATATTGGCCGCCGTCTTGGATCTGGATACGTCTAGTACTTGAAACTTGTAAATATATATAAAAATATATATAGCCATGTACCTCAATTGTGCACCCCATATGATGCAGCCCCCACCTTTTGGCGCAAAGTTAAAGTTAAAGACCTTCCTGTGCCAATGTTGGCACATAATGCGGCGCCTATCTCCGATTCATTAGCCCTATACCCAGGGGGCAAAAGGGTTTTTTCAGCTTTTGCCTGTTGTAAAAGGTTGGCCACCAGAAATGGCGTCTAGGACCTTCTGGGATCACAACCTAGGTGGACAACCTCGCGAACTAGCTACTGGAAGTCCACAGGTTGGGTTTTAAGATATTCACCAATTATGCAGCTAAATAGTGTGTTTCAGCCTTAGGGGTCATGAATACCCAGTCACATATCTTGCACAATTACACCACAATGCACTGCTGATTCCAGCTTGTCTTTTCATGGAGGTCTTCCCTAGAGTCCTGCGCAACATTTGATACCAAGTTTCAAGTTTGAGCGTATTGCATCTTTGGTTACTGTGTCACACGTCGTTACAACGTGATACATCACATACGGACGTGAAATTCGTATACAGCACATAATAAAAAGGCAACTAAATTCTTTAAAATGAAAAATAGGCTATATTTCGATTTTTATAAATGTAATTCGCATTTTAGATAAAACTATTAAGAGCATTATATATAATGAAACGAAGTATGTAAATTAATAAACAATACAAAACATAAGCAATAAAACAATGAAATACATAAGAATATGAGTTGCTAATGCTATAATTTGTTTAGATGTGGTTAAATTACTATATCAAATGATACAAAATATATCCACAAAATCACATATTAAGCTTATCATTTTAATGAGATACACGGGAGGAGGGAAGGGGGTGTTCAAAAGACCAGCCTTTCATCATTGGACTCCAAAAATAATTATAATCAAGGTCTACCCACCCAGTTTGGACGAAGTGTGTCTGTAGGCTTACATGACACGTTTGAGGGCGAGTCTCATTCTAGGTCTAAAGGAGATACATCGTGAAGCTTGCAAATGAGGTATATTAGACATGAACATAGTTGGCTCATGTTAAAGGTTGGGCCCCATAAATGACTCATAGGACCTTCTAGAAATACAACCTAGTTGGACAACTTCACGGACTAGCTCCTGGAAGTCCACAGGAAGCGAAACTTAAAAAGAAAGCATCTACAAAAACCCACTAAATGCAGCCATCTCTACAGACAAAGTTCAAGTGTATGCTCCCTCTATGCTGCATCTCCATTCATCCAGCCCACACCATAAATCTAGTCTGAATCGTGTCATCAGGGTTCAAGAGGTTGTAGTCAAGGTCAATGATAACCGAACTGTCAAAGAACAGTGGTTGTTGATGCAATGTGCAGCATATGTCACTGGCCATCTCATAAAGGTGAAGCATTTGAAGCAGTCACTGAATGGCACGCAAATCTGTTGCTGGAAGAATTTTCTTTCGGTACTGATATCATACACTTTTGTAGTTACATATACAGTTAGGCCAGCCTGAAGTCTGCTGAACAGGAACAGAGGTGTGCCCTATCCAAATGAGCCAAAGTCTATGAAGTCAGTGGGAAATGCGCATGCTGCTGATCCACAGGAGTTTTTCACGATATCAAGCTACCAAAACAAACCTTTAGAGCTTCCCCTGTGAAAGATGATTATGGACAGCTTGAACCTTAGCTTGGTCAAAACCATCTGTACATTGGTGGTGGATTCAAAGAATAAATAAAATAGTGTTGTTCTCACAGTGGGGTCTGCTATGGAGGTTCCTGCCCTTGAATCTACACAACAGGCATGAAGAGGCTGTTACAAGGATCTTACTTCACACATTCTACAACAGAGTAGTTAACAGAGTCGACAGAGTAGTTATTCATATTAATGACACTGACGTCACAAGCACATTTCCTGGTTCAAGACGTCTCACTGATCTCTCAGAGATGTTGGTGAGGACAGCCCAGAATCAGAACATACCGACATTGCTGGTAAAAAAAACCTGCCGATGCATTAACAAATGACATTATCACTCGGACACGAGAACCCACCATGGATGTGTACAGCACCAAAGCAGGCCAGTTTAAGGATTCCGATCTGGGAAAACTGAGAGCTTAACAGTTCTTGAACAACGAGTCAACTCTCCTGAAGCTACTGCCTCCTAAAGAGGACGCTTTTCTCCATTGTCTCAAACGAGCTTCTCATGCCATCATTGATAAGAATGCGCATATTCCCAAGCTAAACATTCTATCATGTACAGAGTTTGGATAGTCCATGAATGATGGAAAAGCAGTTCTAGTTTAAACTGACAGCAAGCCTGGACAAGACAATATCATATGGATGTGTTAAAGGGTGTCAGAATAACTGTTACTACATGAAGAAGGCGGTTCCATGCTTTGGAATTGCTTTAAATGTGTCACTTTTGTGAAAGGACCAGTGCCATACAGCACATATTGCAGCAAGGACCACTGCTGATCTTTCTGTTATCCTAAGGCAAATCAGAAACGTTTAGGTTTGGCACTTTGGTCGCCTCTTGTAAGAACTTCACTAGGCTAGCCTTCCTACCACTTCTCATACTGCCGCTTTCCTTGAACAGAGTAGGAGGAATATATCACCGAATTCTTGCTTTTCATATGAAGTCATACATGTCAAGCTTTCTAACACTAGCAAAAATCAGTGTCATGCGCAGAACTTCATTGCTCTTACCTGGATGCCTGGTGCGGCTGTTTTTTCCTCTTTTCTTCTTGAGATTCTTGTTAGGGTGTAAAAGGCGTTGAGTGTCATGAGTCTTGTCTTTTTCTGCTCACTGGAAAAAGACCCTGTTAGTGCCTTCAAACACCCCCTTTTCACGTTGGTGAGGTTTTATTTGACCAGAACACTGCACATTTGATATGTCCTGAAGGAATGCGCTGTTGCTGTGTACGGTTTGGCTTCCGCTACTGCCTTGACCTCGACTAAGGCTCTTTATCCCTGATGACACGACATAGATCATGATGTACGCTGGATAAACTGGTGAATGAAGGTGCAGCATATATTTCAACTCGGCAGAGATGAGTGGTTCGGTGTAGTGAGTGGTTTGGTGTAGACGTTTGTTTCTCTTCAGTTTACGCTTGATGTGGACTTCCAGCAGATAGTCCGCAAGGTTTTTCACCCAAGTTGTGTTCCTAGAAGGTCCTATAAGCCACTTCTGGGGCCAATCCTTAACAACAGTACCCCCTTCCAAGCTTCATAATGTACCTCCTTTAAGAACTAGTAAGAAACTCTGCTTTGAACTTGTCATGTTAGCCTTCAGTTACACTTCGTCCATACTGCGTGAGTAGACCTCGATTATAATTATTTTGGAGTCCACTGGTGGTCTTGTGACCCCCTCCTACCCCCTCCCCCCCCCCCCCCACACACACACAAATACACACACACACACACACACACCTACCCCCGTATCTGATTCAAATTATGGATTGTGTATCATGTTATCGCAATCTAAACAAATTAATACATTGACAACTCATATTCTTATGTATTCTTTTGTTTAAAATTTAAAATAGACTCCTACCACATTCCTGACTATTAAAATCGTACAATACCCGTTCAGGACTGATTGATATTGATATAACATGTAGTTTACATTGACCCAAGCCAGAGTATTCTCTGGTTAATTCCTGAATTGGTTAAGTGCCAACGAGACTATTTTGCCAAACCACGTCAAGGTGATAACCTTGAGAATAAATTAGAAAGATAACTGCTATTCTAATGTAATTAATACTCAGTAAATAGAACTCCGCGCAAATAATGGCTGTTGAAACATCACATACAAGGACGCGATTTCATAATGCTAATAAGTGTTTAAATAAATGTTCACTCTTCTGTACACATATAATTACCATTATGTATGCTCCGGGGAGGTACTGAAACTACGTTTGAAAAATATCTATGAAAACCTATGAGCGGTCGTTATGAGCAGGTGGTCGCTATAGACAGGTGGTCGCATTAGCAGGTTTGACTGTACCTCCCCCCGTATCTGATTCAAATGATGACAAGTTATGATGGATTTTGTATCATTTTATCGCAATCTAAACAAATTACTACATTAACAACTCATATTCTTAAATATATTCTTTTGTTTGTATTGATTTATGAATTGACATAGTTGGTGTCATTGTATAATGCTCTTAATAGGTATTTCAAAGCGAATTAAGTTTTTAAAGATCAAAATGTAGCCTATTCTTAACTCTTAAGGAGTTATTTGCATACATAAGCGCTGTATTCGAAATTCCACGTCCATGTGTGACGCATCACGTTGTAACGACGTGTGATACAGTAACCAAATATGCAATATGCTCAAATTTTGTATCAAACGATGCACAAGACTCTAGGAAAGACCTCCATGAAATAACAAGCTGGAATCAGCAGTGCATTGTGGTGTAAATGTGCAAGATGTGTGACTGGGTCTTCATGACCCCTAAGGCTGAAACACAATATTTAGTGCATTAGGTGTGGTTTTCTTGAAACTCATCCTGTGGACTTCCAGTAGCTAGTTTACAAGGTTGTCCACCTAGGTTGTGATCCTAGAATGTCCTAGAAGTAATTTCTGGTGGCCAACCTTTTACAACAGGCAAAAGCTGAAATCCTAAAAATATGGTGGTTTGCCCCCTGGGTACTAGGCCACACGTCTACTAAATGTAGCGAAAACTACAGAAGGGGGCCAGTCCTCTGGTAACTCGTGTGATTAACTTTCCCTTCTCCATTCTATAAATGCCGAATGCCTGGCTAGAAGGCAGAGGGTACCATTTTAAAAGTCTTTGGTATGACCCGGTCTGGGTTCGAACCCGGGACCTCCCGTGCATGAGGCGGACACTCTAACCGCTAAGCCACCATGCTCGGGCGCAAAACTGCGCCCTAAAAGGTGTTGCTATTGTAGCAGCGTTTTGCACCATTAAGGGTGCGAATTTGAACCTTTATTTCTTAGTGTGTATGATTGTACCGGCAGCCATTTTGAACACTGTAGTAGCAGTCATCTTGGGTTAGGATACATGTTTTTACTTGACACATCTGGATATAAACAACAAGGTGCAATCGATGAAATGTTTATACAAAATTGCAGACTTTATTATTGCAATCGCATAAGGGTGTACAAGTGTAATCCGATGCGTTTCATAGCCACTAACAGCTGTCAGCGTTTGGTATACATTACAGTCGTTTGAATAAAATGTCGTTTTAATAAAAGAGTAAGCGTCAAATAAATTGGGCGCAGAGTTGCACTTCGTTATCAAACTGTTTGCAGAAAATAATAATACTACATTTCGCATGAAAAGTTTTACATTATTAGTGTAGGCGTAATTCATTGGACACAGTTCAGGTAACACATTGTATGTGTATTGTGCTTTGTATGGTTAATGATCTGGTAACAATGTCCCAATCCACAAAACTACTTTAGAACTCTAGTTGTTCTTTCATACCATGTTGTATTCATATAACCAACAGAAGCATGGAACAATACTATGTACAATTTAAAGGATGATTCCACTCTAGAAATGTGATGTTTGCTATATAACAAGGTGAATACGAAGAATCATGATCGAAAATCTAAACAAAAACGGTAGACCAAAACAAATTTATGACAGGTTGACCTTTGTTCCGATTTGTGTGTATCGTTCGCATTTGCTATCGACCGTGACGTCATTTGCGAGCTGTGACCATTTTTATTTGTACATGAAAATTGTACAGAAATTTCTTGATTAGAAAGCAATTTTATGAACTTAAAGGGGTAGTACAGTTTTGAGAGGGCTTAACTTAAATAACCCAAACCTGCACAGTAACAATACAAACTAATAGTTATAACTCCACCATGCTCGAAAGGTATACAAAATTACAAACGACTAAGTAAAAAGTCTGTTATCATTAAAAAAGAGTCAATAAAACACAAAAGGGCGCTCCCTGAAAAAGCATTGGTTTCAACCATTTTTCATATAAAATTATGCATTGTGATGTTTTGTTGAAATAATGATTTAATAGAGAGATCATCAACAACTATTTAAAAACCGCTTTTGAAATCTTTTTGAAAAAGTGTAAGCATTTTTAAATTTTTTGTTTAAATCATCGAATAAATCTGGGGCCCAGATTTATTAGGATCGGATATATTTATTGATATTTCAGCCATTTCTGAACCGATTTTGACCAAATAAAGTTTATTCTGCCATTAAAATTGCATGTTCTTTCAAATTCGACACTCAGTTTTTCAGTACGTCACAAACATATTGTGTTGTGCAGCGCGCCCTCTCTACCAAAACTGAACTACCCCTTTAAACATGACATCATAGTTGGCCCATCAATATTCATGTACAAAACCTCTGGCAAGTAGCTCGAAAGTGAGTTTGCAAAGGCGGCAATTTCGAAATGATCGCATATTTCAACAAGATGATAAAAAGGGCATAACTCTGGTGTTGCAGCTAGTCCAATGATTCCTCTCATTCTTCTTATTAGGTCCGGAATTTCCCTTTAAGTGTTCCGGTGTTTTAAGTTTAAGTCAGGAAAGTTATAACTGTGTGCAATCACTTTCCATGTTTGTTCATTACTCGGCCATACACATCCATTTAAAGGAATAGTTCAGTTCTGGTAAAGACAGTACAGTTTTGGTCAAACTGAATTTTAGTAACAGAAACCTGCACCATTACATTGCAAACTGACAGTTATAACTCCACCATGCTCGAAATGAATAACAATTACAAATGCCTAAGTAAAACACGCCTGTTATCATTAAAAAAAAGAGCCGTTAAAACTCAAGAGAGAGAAAGAGAGATAATCAACAACTATTTGAAAACCTCTTTTGTAAATGTTTGAAAAGAGGAAGCATTTGTTTTAACGGCTGGTTCAAAGTTATCGAATGCTCTTTCGAATTTGACTTTTCAGTTTGTCATTATCTCACAAAACAAGTTATTGTGTTTAGCGCGCTCTATACCAAAAACAAACTATCCCTTTAAAGTGAAATTTTCATACATTAAAGGGATAGTCTATAGTTTTGGTATTGAGGGCGCTACACAAAATATTTTGTTGTGAGATAATGAAAAACTAAGTATCACATTTGAAAGAGCATACAGTTTTAATGACAGAATCAACTTTATTTGATCAAAATCGGTTCAGAAATGGCTGAAATATCCATAAACATAACCATTTGTAATAATTGTGGGGGCCCACAATTATTCGCTAATTTTGAACCAGCCGTTCGTATTTTTGTTAAATGCTTCCTTTTTTCAGAAATTTACAAAAGAGGTTTTTAAATAGATGTTGCTTATCCCTCTGTATAATCACTATTTCAGCAAAACATCATATTATGCACAATATTTTAGTTAAAATGGTTGAAACTGATGAGTTTGTAGAGATTTGTATTAAAGAGTTTTAACGGGTCTTTTTTTAATGATAACAGGCTTTGTACTGAGTCATTTGTAATGTTCTATTCCTTTCGAGCATAGTTGAGTTATAACTATTTATTTATAATGTTATGGTGCAGGAGTTGGTTACTAAAAATTCAGTTTTACCAATATTGTACTCTCTGTACCAAAACTCAACTATCCCTTTAATTAGTGGACACATCAAATCTTACAAATACACACTTTAATCACTTTTTGCGCATGTCAACAAAATTACCAGATCCCTTAAACGCTGATACAAAAGTGACATTTGAGTAGGCTTATTAGAAAATTGAAGTTCGATCGTGATTAAGAAAAAGTAGTATACAGTATTTAAGAAGCAATTGAATTGGTAGACCGAAAAATCAGTATAAATTCCGCTCGACGGTCGGTTAAATCGCTCCATACAGCCGCAACCAAAGTTCGAAACAAGTTTTGTATGTTTGTCTGGAATCGTAGGTATTAAGTATGTAACTTAAAATCATACCTATTAATGCTTTTAGGCAAAAATGGTGAGTAAGGCTAAAGATATCGCGAATGGCTTGAACGGCTTGTCGCGAGCCTCCCATATGTTAAACCATTGCCTATGGGAACCTGGTTGATCCTGTACGAGCTCTATGGGGAGTCCAACATCTAGTAGGGAACAGGTTAATACACGGCTGATTTCGAACCGGCTTAACTACAGGGTCTAAGGCAGAATACCACCAACACAGTACGAACACTTAGACTTACTGACTCGGAATGGGGTAGACTATAAAGTCCGATATAATGTAAAAGTAAACCCCAAGCATGCCATGTAGAGTCGGTTATTTCTGACTATTCAACTGGAACCTCTTGCATATAAAGCCCGGCGCAGACAGAGCCGACTCGATCCGATTCGACTGGTTTTCATTCGGATCGGCTCAGTTTTCAGTGCCTCGCGACACACATTTTGCCAGTTGAGAGACAGTCGGATGCCAGTTGGGCCGATTCAACACGATGAATCGGATCCGACCGACCGGGCCCAACTCTAGCCTGATTGAAACCAGTCAGATCGGGTCGAGTCGGCTCTGTCTGCAGAGGGCTTTACAGTACCCTCAAAAAGGTGTTCTATTCAAATGGATAAAAAAGGATAATTAATTTTTTGTATACAATACAATACAATATAAGTTCTTCTATAGCGCAACATATATAAGTTGTTCATAGCGCTTTACATACTACAACATTAACAAAAATGTAAAACAAATTAAATACATGATAATCAATACATTAAATACATTAAATACATTTAAATACATAACAAGAAAATGAACATGCAAATACGCATACAAAATTACTGTATAATTAACACATGCTTTGCTTATTGAACAGGTGGGTCTTGGGTAATATGTATGAAATTGTATTCGTTTCACCAGCGTACATAACTTTTAATATTGTGAAGCAGTACACATTATTTGGAAAATTATCCACATTTGCTGCTCTTGACCCAGGTGTATAAATGGGTACCCGGAAGGATGGAAAGGAGTTACTGAGCACTGTGTGCACCTACGAGGTTGCCTAGCTGGAATGCTCCCCAGGGAGTGGACAATGTGCACTTTGTGTGCTGAATTGAGTGCAGTATGTATCCGATGACCGGGGTAATAATAGTGATGCGCCGCGAGCGTCGAAAGACGGAACGTGCGCTATATAAGTAGCCACCATTATTATTATTATTATTATTATTATTAAATTACAAAACACTTTTCGTCAAATTATTTGAAGTAATTGTGAATATTGATGAACATTTTTGAATCAATTTGTATAAAGTTAGATATAAATTACTTTGAATCAATGTTCATTAATAGAAACCAAACTTGTCATCACAAAAGGAATCATTGAGGTAAAAATGTATGGCTACCAAATTAAACAAATTGTAAATTTTGATTTACGAAATGTCCAGAAATACTCTCCATTTAGTTGTAAAACTAACCGATATAAGAACAGTTCAATCCCTTATTTTGTTCGTATTTAAAATTATTATTTTTCATTAAAAAAATGTGCATGCTTGTTGTATATTTTGTAGACGTTTAACATTTTACCAGATATATTAATGCATTTTCTTTGTTTATTCATCTGTTGATATATGTTGATAAATGATTTCCATTTGGATGTTTGCATGCACATGGCGGAACTTTAAACCATTCAAATTTTTAATTATTATCATGTATTTCACTTTGTAAATGATTGTGCAATCCTGCTACGGCTGCGAGAATGTAGTTTTTTGAATAAACCTTTATTTAATTGAATTTAATGAATTGAAACGGTATTTGCATTGCTATTGTACTGTTGATGAGGTAAGCGATATGAAATGAATCCGTGTAGTCTTGATTTTGTGTAGTTTGTAAACGTTTGTATATAATTATATGAAATTTGTACAGCTTGAAAATAAGGGGGTCCGTCGTCAAAAGAAAAGCAAGATAGAAAACTATAAAAAGCAGATGTTCTGATACCGTAGAACACCATCGTCAAGCACCCCCCAAGCACCTATATGCATCTTGCTTTTAAAGAGCGCCCGCTCTCTGTCCAAACGGGAAACCTTAATCAATAATGCAAATAATGGTGAGGAATATTCATGAGGATAATAATGGAGGTGAATCTCATGGAAACGTCTTTAAAAGCAAGATGCGTATAGGTGCTTGGGGGTGCTTGACGATGGTGTTCTACGGTATAATATCCGCCTTAAAGGGATCTAGTAACTTTGTTGACATGTGCAAAAAGTGATGAGTGGTTTATACAATGTGTGTTGTTGTTATCTGATATGTCCACTGGGTGTTGTGTGAACATTTCAAGTTAAATAGATTTTATATAGCCGAGTAATGAGCAAAAATGCAAAGTGATATTCACTAACTCATTGCACTCACTTTGTACACAGTTCTGACGATCCATTGGATAATTTGACATCTGAACACTTCAATCGTAAATATCTTTTTAACGAAAGGGAAATTTGAAAAACCGAAACCTGTCCCATGCTTTTTTTGTTAATAAGAATACAACAAGGTATGAGGGAACCGCTTTAATTTCAATTGGATTTTGAGGATTTGGACAATGTTACTAAGTCCCTTTAACAACAATAACAAATAAACTAAGTAATAAAATAAGTATTTAGATGTCAAACTATAGTTACATTTGTGTTATATTTTCAATGATAGTTTGTTGCTCTGTTCACAGCCCCAGTCGTAGCTCTCATGTACCACCGTTGTCGCAACGTCAGAATTCCGCTCGCAGTCGGTTCGACGTTGATCTCATCAGGTCTCATGCTGATTTCGTGCGCTGGTAACAACATACACTTAACAGTCTTCCTGCTGCTATCAGGTAAGACTAAAGCTCTCAGCACACAGAGCCGACTCGACCCGATCTATCGGTTCAGCTCAGTATACGTTGCCTCAGGACTCCTGGACTCCTTGCCGGTCAAGAGCCCGTCGGAGATCATTCAAGGCCGATTCAACATGTCGAATAGGCTAAGACTGCGCGAAACCGGCTCTAGCCTAACTGAACACCATTCGGATCGGGTCGAGTCGGCGCTGTGTGCGGAGTGATTAAGTGATTTGGAGTATTCTACCTTTCCATTATGTTTATATATATATATAATCTCTCTCTAAAAACTATCGCTACATTGCCCGGACGTTGTTTTTAGACGGATCTTCATGCAACTTCTTGGTTTTAGTCGGCAGGTCAACATCATCATCATCATCAACTTCAGGTGGCGCTGCAGAGCGCTGATGTGGTGTTCACGAGAGCACGCCATGCAACTCTATCCTCTGCCATTAGTGTTGCATCCTTCATTTCTTGTTCAGACACTCTCTATCGTCAGTCCAAGATGTTGGTGGACGACCTCTACGACGTTTTCCTTCTATTGCTAAATATATGTTTCTGAACAAATTCAGTTCTCCTAACGATGTGCCCAAAGTACTTACGATTTCTTTCCACATTTCCTTTCTGATGGTCAAGTCTGCGCCGATCTTGTTGAGAATAAAACAATGTGTCTTTTGTTTCTTTCCACGAAACCTGCAAAAGCCTTCTGTAGCACCACATCTCAAATTGCGCCAACTATTTCTTGTCAATCTCTGTCATGGCCAAAGACCCACCTACAAAGGCAGTTAATTGGGAATGAAGTTGCACGAAGAAGTCGAATATTCAGACTTTAAAAAACTTAGGCCTCTTTGTTCCAGGTGTGAGGCATGCTAAGGCCATACATGGGACTTAAGTCTAACCTAACTGGAATACAAATCTCCAAAAACTGAGAAGGAGCGGGTTGCGTTTTTTTTTTTTAACGAAGGGACGCTAGAGATCATTAACAATATGAACACTGTCATAGTGCTTTTTGGGTCTAATTGCAGATGAAATAAAGCTACGATAATTGAATCTAACTATTAGCCAATGTTTAACACTTAACATAACTTGCACTTTGATAGATGGTCGGTTAAAGTACGTTATTTTTGAATAAATAAATGTCCCATAATTATGCCTATGTACCCAGGCAGTTTTTGCCTGTTCGTGATATAACAGAGATGTACAAACATTGTCAAATTCGACAATATACAACTCTAAGAGGTAACACAAGAAAGTAAGTAAAACAGTCATACAAAGCATAATACACTTAGGTTTCATCACTAAGTGGACACATTATCGTATCACAGAAATAAACATTGTTTTAAACCCTTCCTTACTATATAAACCATTCCTTCCTCCCTGTAACATGCATAACGTTTAAGCCTTATATGTGTTTCATTTCATTTTTTTTGGCAGGAATGGGGCATGGTATCTTGTTCACTTTCCTAACCCTCATACTGCATGACCTAGCGGATGCCAATTTTAACATCCTTTTTGCACTTGGCGTGACGGGATTTGGTGCAGCAATGGTACTGCCACCAGCGATGGCGCAAGTCCTATTGACCGCGTACGGGTGGAGAGGAGCCACGCTTGTCCTCGGCGCCAGTGCGCTCAATATCTTACCTTGCACGCTGCTTGTCCGGACAACCCGACAAGCGAATAACCCAGCGATGGACATGAACCTTCAACCACTTTTGACTGAAGCGAACAACCAGAGTCTCCTTTCCGGAAATACTGACTATGAAGGGTTTGAAATGGAACAACCAAGTTGTTCAGACACAATACAGAGTTCTTCGACACATCATCATATGAGCGATCGAAATCGTCATTCACTATTTGATACCAACACAAAGGAAATCGAGGTCGATTCCAAAATCGGACAGGAAGATGATGAAATCGTGACAGAATTTGATTCTGGATTAGTGTCAGAAATGGAGAGTCCAGCATGTCCATACCAAAGTCGCCAACCATCACTAAATAACCATGGTGAGGATGCTGCTTCTCCTTTGTTGTCGGTGTCCGACGTGTCTGACCCGCCGAGCAAAGTGATGACGATATGGAATAAGATTTCTAGAATTGGAAAAGAGTCTGCTTTTTACAAGGACCCTTGGGGTAATTCGTACTTCTTGGTTGCATTCGGTCATGGTTTCGTGTACTCTGGTTGGCACGCATTCCTTATCCCGGACGCGTTGCAACGCGGGATTTCGCCTTACCACGTCCTGATCATCACATCAGCGGCTGCGGTGGGAAACATCACTAGTCGCATCGGCGCTGGTCTCCTCACGCACAGCCTAGTCTTTCCTTCCAGTCTTTATATGGCAATGTGCCCCGTCTCTGCAATTAGCCTTCTTGCATATGTCTATCTCAAAAACTTCTATGGCATGATATTGACGTCTACCACTTCGGCCCTAGCTATTGCAGGGAGGGGAACGTTACTAGCGTTAGTAGCAAAGGAACGGGCACCACCCGGTGGCTATTCGTCCATCTTCTCTGTTGCTTCGGTTTCGAGCGGCATCGGTGCCATGCTTGGTGGATACATTACAGGTATTTTTACTATTTTGTAGGTTGTTCTTCAAACCGCGAACGAGCTTTGGAAACCCTAAGCAATGTAATTATCAAAATTAGACCTTACTAACATTCATCTTAAGTAATACAAATTGACTCGATTTAAACGAACATTTCTTTTGAAAAATTGCTATAGAAATATTTTGTTTTTTGCTTAGAGATGACTAATGACTCATGACGACACGATCGGTGACAATACATCAGTCCGTGAAAATATTCAGAATGTCCAAACATCACAAATATATCGAAGTTTACCTAACCCTTCGACTTTTGATTATATGCCATGACTGGGTCATATCATGCCAAAGACTAAACCAAAAGTCTGCCTTTTAGAATGGAGAACGGAAGTTTAACACACGTTACCATAGTACTAGCCCCCTTCTGCTTTTACTACGTATAGGAGATAATGTAGCCTAGGGCTAATGCATAACGGAGATCATGGAGAAAGGCGCCACCTTATGTTATGTGCCAATTTGACACGGATAGGACGTTATAGACCTTACACCGATTTTCTCCTGATCACATAGGAGAATAAGACAGTTGGTGGTCTCACCACAAAACACGGGGTAAACTTTTGGACACCGTCTTAACAGGCTTGTTCGCTCGCCCGCACACACATTACCCGGGTAATAACCCGCACGTACTTTTATGAAAGAGCGCGCACAACGCCCCATGTTCCCGATCATAGTGCGATCGCTAGGTCACAACGTGCACTATTTACATTTTCACGGCCTATTACGCAAGCCCTGACTGACGTCATCTACCCGGGTAGATTCTACCACGATACCCCGTCTTTACAGGTCCTTTGTCCGGCTGACGTCCGGACGTTATCACTACTCTACCCTGACTCGACTTGGTTAAAATCTACCCCGATGTCGTCCTGCCACTAACTCGATTGTACCGTCTTTACAGGAAAGGGGTAGATTATTAGCCCCTAGTTTATCATTGGGCCTGTTTAGAGTGGGTATAACTGTGCCTTTCGATGTAAGAACCCGAACATTAATTGGATTAATGAAAGTAACGAGGTGTGGTTCGGAAGTAAACACCGTTCATGAAAGGCAAGTTCATTCAACAACCATTGGTTCAGATAACAAATAAACGTTTTGTTTTGTCTGGAATACTTGATGACAAACACGAAATCGGAAATCAGAAGACGAAAATGGAAACAACCATTATGCAGTGATATGTTTTCTGAATCCTCTTGAACGATAGGAAATACTGGTATAGTTTCTGAAATTATACTAGGTTATACTTACATGACTTATAGGATATTAAGTTCGAGTCCTTCCCGTGCCAATTTTGGCGCATAAGGCGGCGCCTATCTCCGATTAATTAGCCCTATATGCCACACGTCTACTAAATGTAGCGAAAGTTACAGAAGGGGGCCAGTCCTCTGGTAAATCTTGTGATTAACTTCTCCCTTCTATAAATGCCGAGCGCCTGGCAAGAATGCAGATGGTATATATGTTATAGTGGGCTATAAATACAATTTAATTTATTTGTTTCGTGGTATTGATATTTAAATGTTTTCCCTTTTTGACAAAGTATTAATTTGCCGTGTGATCCGTTAATATTACACAATCCAGGGATGGTGGCGGATCGATTCCTTACGTACGACGCTTCCTTCGTGCTGCTAGCTGCGATGGATGTGTTCATCTTTATCTTCATGCTTCCAATAAGGTTCGTGAAGAAACCCAACCAGCTGTAGAGGGCGCCGAACTCGGAAGAGTGGTGATAGGGACTGGTTTCTAGCAAGATGAACATTCTAACGGTTACTCAGGCCCACGTCTACAATATATACGTTTGTTTCTAAGCAGTATGACAGTGTTTACGTCATGAGGACAAATTATTGGTCGCACAGAATGTGTTGATAATGCATGTGCTGGCGTGCCAACAATACATGCCAAACATTTATTGTCGATGTGTTGCAAGCGACACACAATCGTATCGTAATGTAGGTATGACGTATGGGGCTTAGGTCACAAATGATACGATTTCTTACTCAAGGAAGAAAGGAACAGACTGCTGTAGACATTCCTGGAATTGACTCTAGTGATCCAAACTGTAATATTGAAATTGCTAACAAAATTAATGAATATTTTATATCTATTGCTGAAGATTTGCCTCATTTTGATAGGTCAATCTTACCAGCATATTTGCCATCACCTGTAAAATGTCCTTTCATTGAATGTCAACAAGTTTATAATTTACTTAGTAAAATTAATTTACAAAAATCTAGTGTAACAGGAGATTTGCCAGTAAGAATTATTCGTGAATTTTCTTATGAATTATGTGTACCATTGGCCGATATCCTTAATGTGTCTTTTGGAACTGGTATTGTTCCTAATCTTTGGAAGTATGCCCAAATTGCTCCTATACCTAAGAAAAATACACCCACAATTGCTGATCTTAGACCAATAGCTTTAACAAGTCACTTTGCTAAAATATGTAAATCCTTTATTGTTAAGTGGCTATTGGAGGATATTGAGGGAAAAATTGATATACATCAATATGGAAATCGGCCAATGGTATCAACTTGTCATTATTTGATTAAATTGCTACACCAATTGTATGAAAATGTTGATTCAATCAAGTCTATTTCTACATTAGTTTTAACTGATCTGTCAAAGGCTTTTGATCGAATAGACCATAACATTTTGATAAGAAAATTAATTGACTTGAATGTCAGGCCTTGTGTGATTTCATTAGTAGTTAATTTTTTACAAAATAGGACCCAATGTGTAAAATATAGAGGTAACATTTCTGACTCACAATTGATTCATACTGGTGTTCCCCAAGGAACTAAACTAGGCCCTGTACTTTTTTTAATAATCATAAACGATGCTTGTAAAGATGAAAGTATATCATATTATAAGTATGTCGATGATCTTACACTTGTTGATAGTATAGAAAATGTACTCAAGTTTCAAGAATGCAAGAATCTCTCAATAACTTTCAACATTGGACTAGTGTAAATAATATGAAACTTAATGCAGCCAAATGTCATGCGATGGTTATTACTTTTATGAAACGACCACCAGTTTTTGAAAATTTACTCATTGGGAATGTTGAATTAGATACAGTGGAATTTGCTAAAATTCTTGGGGTCATTGTACAAAGTAATCTCAAATGGGACTTACATATTAAAGATACAATCATAAGGTGTAATAGGAAATTGTATATGCTTCGTAGATTGAAATCATTTGATTTTCCTCGCAATGATCTTTTAATTATATACATGGGATACATAAGACCAGTACTTGATTATTGTGTCCCGGTTTTTAATGGAAATATTACTCAAGAGCAAATATTAAATTTAGAACGGATTCAAAAGAGAGTCCTTAGAATAATATTGGGAGGTGATTATATAACATATGTTAATGCTCTTTCATTGTGCAATTTGATTACATTGGAAGCAAGAAGAAAACAACTTTGTGAACAGTTTGTAATATATTTAGAAAAACACCCTGTTTTTAATGATTGGTTACCAGTTAAAAGAGAAAATAGATACAATTTTATAAAATCGAATAAATATGACACTTTTAAATGCAAAACTTTAAGATTTCAAAATAGTGCTCTTCCTTACCTTGTTCGTATTTTAAACAATATATAGTTCAACTTTGTATGATCATTTTTTTCTTATACATGTATAATTGTGTATTTTGCTGTTTGCATATTTCTTATCGCCTTTTAAACTTTATAACTTTTAATATGTATGTTAATCTTTGCACTTTGTAACAAATGTACAATTCAGCCTTTGGCTGCCAACCATTTGATGAATAAACTCTTTTCAATTCAATTCAATTCAATTTCCAAAAGTGATCCTTTAACTTCATGAGATTTTCCCCCCAAAAATATCTATTAAAGGGACTTAGTAACATTGTCCAAATCCTCAAAATCCAATTGGAATTCTAGCGGTTCCATCATACTTCGTTGTATTCGTATTAACAATAAAAGCATGGGACAGGTTTTGGTTTTTCAAATTTATATTTACGATTAAAGTGTTCAGATGTTAACTTATCCACTGGATCGTCGAAAACCGTGTACAAAGTGAGTGCAATGAGTTAGTGAATATCACTTTGCATTTTTGCTCATTACTCGACCATATAGGTCCATTTAACTTGACATTTTCACATAACACCCAGTGGACATATCAGATAACAACAGTATATATATTGTGTCAACCATTCATCACTTTTTTCACATGTCAAAAAAGTTACTAGATCCCTTTAAAGTTTAACTAAATACAAATTTTCAAAAGTAATGCATTAACACTATTATGTTTCTCCCCAAAGGTTATTATTATCTTTAGGAGATTATTACCAAAGTGATCCATACATTTCATGAGATTTTCCAAAAATTCATCCTTTAAATCATGACATTTTCCCCAAAACAATTATCTATAAACTAAATACAAATTTTCAAGTAATGCATTCACTTTTTCGCCAAAGGTTATATGTTAGCTTTGTGAGATGTATTACCAAAGTGATTCATACACTTCATGATATTTTTCCAAAGGTGATCCATACATTTCATGAGATTTTTCCAAAAGTAATCCATCATGCAAAGTGGCATCAACGTTGCACGTGCTCACCCCCCCCCCCCCCCCCCCGTCAAAAAATACATAAATAGATGCATGATTAAAAAGACAATAATATTTTCATTAACACAATATCACCCATGAGAGAAGAACCATTTACAAAATAGATATCCCCCTCCCAAAATCAGTCCGATCACGCTTTGTCACTAACGCGACGTGATGTTATATATAGACAGATTAATCTACCAAAAGATGTTGTTATTACCATCAAACAACGTCGTTATTATCGCTAACCGTTTCCATGTCAGATGCCATACCGTAGAACACCATCGTCAAGCACCCCCCAAGCACCTATATGCATCTTGCTTTTAAAGAGCGCCCGCTCTCTGTCCAAACGGGAAACTTTAATCATGAATGCAAATAGTGGTGAGGAATATTCATGAGGATAATAATGGAGGTGAATCTCATGGAAATGTATTTAAAAGCAAGATGCGTATAGGTGATTGGGGGTGCTTGACGATGGTGTTCTACGGTATGGATAGGACTTTCATTCACACTGCAAACAATTATTCTGATCATATCATTGTTTTGCCATTATGTTATATCCCCAGTATCTGTGCCGTTTAAATCCATACTGCGCTCTTAACCCCGACCGAGTTGGAAATCAATCACGCGTATGTTTGTACGCACTGTTAGCGACGTTTGATTTAGGGGATCTAGTCGTTTTGTATATTATGACAAAATAACCATGGATAGATAAAATGTGTATTTTTGTTACCTGATATTTGCATTACGTAATGTGTAAACATTTCACAATAAATGGATAAAGTGATACTCGCAGGCTCATTGCCCTGAATATCTCTTTAACGAAAGGGACATTTAAAAATAAAATTATTAAAAAGCCTCCTTGCCCCTACATTTTGTTGACAACGTTACTTGATCCCTTAATCGTTAACGCGATACAACTTTCATCGAGAAGACTCACAGCGTAAGCGCAAACTGTATACAGGATCCTTTACGCGCACGCACGACGTCACGGTGCAGTGCTTGGCCACTAGTAATAAATACAGGTGTCCGAGATTTAAATGGGCATTGAACGCATTTGTTTTCATCGCTTCAAACTAGAATAGTTTTCCGCATACTACGCTTAATTGCGATACTTTCTAAATTATTCTGTCGAGCTATTGACCAGAGTAACATTTATATTCGCAATCTTCCGGAATATATTTATGTTGTTGGGTTCAATGGTTCCCTTCTGCGTTATTCTAATTAGGCATACTCCCAAACTCATTATTATCATGGCGCGTTTATTGGAGGTCGTCGTGTCACCAAGTTTTCCCGTGGTCGTGTCTATCTTCGTGCAAAGCATGCTGCTCATTGGCACCGTAAAGTCCATGGGAATATTCCTCGATGCTATCTCGACATCATTGGACACGACTTCAACTGATATCGGCGTCGCGCTCGGATTGTTCAATATGTCCGCTTTTCTCCCATGTAAGTAGGGTTGTATACATCTTAGTCTACATTATACCAAGTAAATAACAGTCCTCGACCCAGTGGCAGAAGATGAAACAATCGATTGTAAGTTGCAATTGATTGTAAGTCAAAACATTTGCGCGTTCCAACCAATAATATTTGCTCATTTAGAACACATGACCTGACTTGCAATTAATTGTAAATTATAGTCGATTGTATCTCTTTCTGCAACGGAGCCCAAATGACATTCATTAGACGAACTGGTTTACACAAAACTGGAGCTAGACAACCTGGATTTTATAAGGAATTATCAGGGAGTCGAGTTAAATGGCACTTAAATGTTACAGACAATGTTTAAATCATTCATAATCTGTACTCTCCTTTATTTAAATTATCGTTCGCAATTTGGATTTGTAACATCCCGGCGGGCCCGTAAGGAACGTCCAGAAGAAATTACCTACTCACAAGAAGCTGGCATACATTGAAGGGATCTTGTAACTTTGTTGACATAATAATGCAAAATGTGTTGAGTGGTTGATAAAATATAGACGTTTCTGAACTGGTATGTACACTGCGTAATGTGTGAACATTTCACGTAAAGAGATACGGTAGTATTAGTTTTGGTTTAAATGGTGCTTAAACAAATAATTAATGTGTGAGGATAGAAACAAAGTGTAATATTTGTACAAGCACGAGATTAAAACAAAACGTGTTTGATCAAAATCGGTTAAGAAACAGCAGAAATATCAAGAAATATATTAGATTGGAATATATGTGGGTCCCACATTTATTCGATGATTTAAGAAAAATATTAATATAACGCCTAAACTTTTTCGAAAACAATAGTGTTGATGATTTCTCTATTGAATCAATATTATACATAAATAACCAAATATCACATCCGAAACAATATGTTTTTAGAGAGTACCCTCTTGTGTTTTAACGCCCGCTATCAATGATTAGAGACTACTTAGCCTTTAGTAAGTTTTCCACCTTTCGGGCATGATAGAGTTATAATTATGAGTTTGTCATGGTATTGTGCAGATTATTGTTACTTTAAAATAAGTTTTACTAGAACTGTTCTATCCCTTTTTACGGATGCAATACGGTCAAGTGACGAGCGAAATTGCAGAGTGATATTTGCAAAGTCATTGTCCTGACATTTTTGAGAACAAGCTGCAAATTGCAGTGTAGGTACAGAAAATGTGTAGAACTACATACTAAAAGTACCCCCAAATACCTCTTGTGCATTTTGCAAATTCAAGATACTGTGTATGGATTTGTTAATATATTCATGAATTAGTGTTCTTGGCCCTCACAATGAGCCTATTGTATAATTTACCTTAATGTTGATCGTACTTAAACAATTTCTCATTGATACTGGTACCAATATAATTAAAGTGATCCTTGAACTTTGTTAGATTTTGCCAAAAATGATGTTTGAGATTTCAATCCTATACCAAAATAATATTAATATATGATTGAATGATGTGTGAAAGTTTCATTGAAAAAGAACACTGCTTTCCTGGTTAAAAAACTAAAAATTGCGTCAGATTTTACAACTAATTCTGAGTTCTTTGCCGTAGATTCGAACGTGACCTTATGAGCTGAATTATGTTTAATGATAGATATCTTCATACCAAAGGGACATTGGAACAAATCTAACCCTATTTTATTATTATCTTACCATAAGCTAAACAACACGGTAGAAGAGAAATGTGGAAGCTCAAAGTAATTTTCGTAGAGTTAGACAAAGTACATGGATCACTTTAAAGGACTTATAGCGTCTAGATGGCCTAATTTTCACAATTCGGCTCTCTATATGTAATTTTTCCTGATGAAAAAGAATTTGGTAGTCATTTCTCATGAAATCAATTAATTTTGGGGTAATTAGTAAATATCTAATTGTCCTGGGAACGCCCCTTTTAAATCGCCAAAATGTGACGTCATCTAAAGTACGGACTAATGAACTAAATTCTGTAGATGACGCGTCATGACGTAAGCCAATGAATTGTCAATCACATGTCAATCACACTGCCGATTCTGAACCCTAAATGTGGGTGGGGCGTAAACTGGCTGCTAAATGAGATTTGGCATCAGAAAATTAGTCTTAAATCACTACTGTGTTTATTTTCATGGATTTTTTTTCGGCAGACCTATTTTACAAGTCATCAACTATGGAATAAGTGCCAAAGTACGTTGTATTCTTTAGGACCTTTAATTATAGACTGTTTTATGATATAGTACGTATAAAATGTACAATATCGTATATGAAATATGTTTGGTTTGCTACTTCTGCATACACTTCACCCATCTACGCACAGCACATTCATATCTATATTCATCCGTACCCAACATCTCATCCATTACTCATAGTCAACGTTCTATAGTCTTTTTTTTTTCAGAGACCATCATTATCTCAAGCACATTATTTGAAAATATGTTTAGATGTTTAGTATGTTGATCCATTATTGCAATTTTTCTGCAAGAGTTTCTTTCTTTATTATTTGTATAATTATTTTGTACCATGTGATTATGTTGAAAATAAAATGAATCAGGATGAATCAGAATGAATATTGTATTGAAGTACGTGCTGGTAGGAGTTAATGAAATGGCATATACAATTTACCGTAATACCTCAAGAAATGAAGACTTTGTGAAGTGATGTTCAAGATTATCTAACAATATTAAACACTATCCTAGTATTTTGTGATGATTAAAGTTAACGTTGAGTATTGGTCAAACTTAACTTTAGTAACCAAAACCTGCACGATTACGGTACAAACTAATAGTTATAACTTCACCATGCTCGAAAAGTATACACAATTACAAACGACAAAGTAAAACCCCTGTTATCATTCAAAAAGAGCCGTTACAACTCAAGTGTCAAATTAACTCTAGAGAGAAGCGCTAGCGTTCTAGGTCCTCCTAATACGGGACAGTAATGCGCGGTAATAGTTACCGCGCATATTCATGTATTCTGTTCGGAGTCGCCCTAACACATGGAGAGAAGTCGAGGAGGCGCATATATCACTGATTTTTGCGGAATGGAGGGAAAAATCATAATTTTAATCCACCCGATAGTTAGATCACATAATGGAGAGTGAATTGGTGGTAAGTACCGTATTATATGTATAGTTTTAAGCACAATTAGCGTGCTTACAAATATTAATTTTCAGTCCGGTATTAAGAGGACCTAGAACGCTTGCGCCTCGCGCTAGCGTTCTCTAAAAAGTGATACTCGGACGTCAATCACTTTTATACAAATTTTGAAAGCAAATTTCACAACAATTAGAGCATTTGAATGGGAATTATTATTATTTCCCATGTTTTTTCGATGATCTTTCATATGGAATTGAAATCAACCAAATCCGTTTGGGGGGGGGGGGGGCACTTTGGAAATTACCAATACTCAAGGTTACCTTTAAGATAAAAGTAAATATTAAAGGGATAGTTGATTTTTGGTATAGAGGGCGCTACACAAAATAATTTTGTTGTAAGATAATGAAAAACTGAGTGTCAAATTTGAAAGAGCATACAATTTTAATGACAGAATAAACTTTATTTGATAAAAATCGGTTCAGAAATGGCTGAAATATCCCAAAACACAAACATTTGTAATAATTGTGGGGCCTCACAATTATTCGATAATTTTGAACCAGCCGCTAAAGTCGTGTAAGGGGGGGGGGGGGGGGATAAACAAGACCGATTTTTGCCCGAGACCACAGGTTTCGATGGCCGAGACCGATCGAAAGTGGACCCGAGACCGAAAAAAGGTGGACCTTTCTAAATTTGGGGGAGAAATTTGGGGCACCCAACGCCCCCCCCCCCCCGGCTTCGAGCCTGAATGGGGATCACGCATACATGGGATATTTTAATAGAGTTGCACATGCATGTATACCCTGCACCGTTCAGTTTCTCCTTGACCTTGGTACCCGGGCCTGCATGGTTCAGTTTATCCTTGACCTTGGTGTAGCGGTAAATGTACTGAACATTGTGTCACAAAGCGCATAATCATCACGTTTTTTAATTGTTAAATTTGAACATCGCGTCAGTGCCCTTTTTTTAAATTAAGTGTTTATATCTATCAGAACATCGCTAAACTGAGAATATACCGTTGAATGATATCATCGCTATACAAAGTGCAGATTGAATGTGAACATCGCTTCGAAGAGCATACCGTTTAAATAATGTAAACATCGCCTTCAAACAGTTTTAGCTTCAAGTTCAAGAGTGCGATTATAGATGATGCGTTGCGAAGCGGACCGGGTAGATCCGAGGCCCTGGATACTCGCAACGGCCTTGCACCCCACGGAGAGCAGCCGCGCGATCCTGAACAAGAGCTTCCGCGTCGTTCTGCGGGAGGAGTTCCTCGGGAATCGGGACGCGTATCGGGAAAAGATCGAGGGAATCATAGTTGTCCCATCGTCACCATGTGCATTTCCGAAGACATCTTGCGATCACTGCCTAACTTGAAGGTGAGAGCTAATAACGTCGAAACATAGCACAATCGAGGGGTATGCATAGGGCAAGGTCATCGTACATGTGGGGGGGGGGGGGGGGGGGTGTTAAAGGGACAGGTCCACTTTTACAAAACGTTCTGAACAGCTTTCAGTTGACGGATGGGGATCAATGTAACACGCAAAAAAAAAATCAGAGTGAACAGCCCTCTAATTTGGATTCTACGAATGAAAAACGAATGCGTCCCTCCATTTAAACTATATATCGGTCAATAAAGGAGTTCAACTGATTTAGCATAATATTGCAACAATATAGTACTAATTCTCGTAAAGGTATTATGAAGCCGACATTTGTTAACGTATGTCACGGAAAAAGATCTCAAAAAGAAAGATATATAATTACATGTAGTCAGTTAAGCGATGTTTGGGTATTTTGCTTGGTAAACGCTCACACATTAGTACTTATGCGCAGGTCACGTAGCTAGCGCGGGTCACGTAGGGGTCATGCATACCGATCTTGGCACTCCGTGAAATCTATGTACGAACTTACTCAACGGCTCGAAAATACGTATGTATCCTAATTAACCGACGTCCCTCAGTTTATTCAGTTTTAGGTCTATAACTCCACGAAAAGAGATTTCAAGCCCTAATTTTTTCAGGCATGCTATTAAATGACATTTCCTTTCATATAGACCAATAACCTCGCAACTTTGAATTTGGCTTGCAAAAGTGGATCTCTCCTTTAAGGTGTTCTTCGGTAATCGAGATGCGTATCGAGAAAAGTCACGCTAGGGATTGTGGGGAATGGGTCCATTGGTTTCGAGGTAGCGAGGAGAGCTGCTCTGGGATTCAAGATGAAAGTACTATACCACAACAGAGAAGACGGTAAGTTGATGACGATGATAATGACGGTGGTGTTGGTCAGTGGCGTAGCTACGGGGGAGGGGGGAGGGGGGAGGAGGGGGGGGGGGGGGGGGTACGGGGGAGCACGTGCCCCTCCCCCAATGATTTGGCCCAAACAATACAATACATAAGAGGACATTTTGTAAAAATACAGAAATACAAAATGTGTGCCCCAAGCATTCGCGTGCACCCTCCCCCCCCCCCCCCACCCCCCCCCCCCACATAAGTCCGACCACGCTAAGCCATCGATGGTGGTGATAGTGGTTGTTGTTGTTGTAGTGGCGGTGGTGGTGGTATTGATGGTGATGTGAAAAACATCACCACCAAACCTTAGTTTCGCCATGAGTAGTGATAATAAATGCCGGTTCCGTTTCTACCTACTCTAATATAAATATTTTTGAATTTCATCTATTGTGACTAAATGTTGATATCTCTTCTATAAGCAGATAAAGTCCCGTGAAGGCCGTGATGATAATGATGAAAATTATTTGAATAAACAGAAGCGAGGAGGACGAGCAAGAAGTTCGAGCTACCTTCTACCAGTCTTTAGACGAAGATGCTCTCGGAGGTTGACTTTCTTGTGATCACAGCGAGTCTCAACAGCGACTCCAAGCAGCTTATCGGCAAGGACCAATTCGACCTGATGAGGCCTAATGCCATTGTCATCAACATTTCGAGAGGTAAAATCATGGGCGTATATATAGGGGACACATGTTTTCCAGGGGGGGGGGGGGAGTTCTGTTGCCCGAATACCATCCTTCCCATTATCACCTGAAAGCCAACAAAAAGCAAAACAAAACAACAACAAACAAACAAACAAACAAACAAAAACATTACACTATTTCACCGCCAGAAAATGATATGGCCTACTTTTTAATGTTGAATGAGATTGCCCGATATGACATGCTTTTGCCTGAATATGATACAAGTTTTCCCGCATATATGACTTGCTTTTGCTCGAATTTGTTTATATTTATTTATTTTCCACTTCTATATTAAAAGTTAAAAGTAGGTAAAAGTAGTTAAAGTCCTTCCCGTGCCAAACGTGGCACATTAGGCGGCGCCTATCTCCCTAGGCCACACGTAGTGTAAGTTACAGATGGGGGCTAGTCCTCTGGTAACTCCGCATGTTTTACTTTCCATTCGCCATTCTATAATTGCCGAGCGCCTGGCTAGAAGGCAGAATATACCATTTTGTTTAAGTCTTAGGTATGACCAGGTCTGGGTTCGAACCCGGGACATCCCGTGCATGAGGCGGACACTCTAACCGCTAATTGCCACCATGCTCGGTTATATATTAAAAGAAAAACTTATAAAAGGGACTTAGTAACATTGTCCAAATCCTCAAAATAAAATTTATTCTAGCGGTTCCCTCATACCTTGTTGTATTCGTATTACCAATAAAATCATGGGACAGGTTTCGGTTTTTCAAATTTCCCTTACGTTACAAAGATATGTACGATCGAAGTATTCAGATAAGAAAAACTACCTCAGAGTTTTTCTTACCGTGTACAAAGTGAATGCAGTGAGTTAGTGACTATCACTTTGCATTTTCGCTCATTACTTGGCCATGCAATGTCCATTTGACTTGAAATTTTCACACAATACCCTGTGGACATATGAGATAACAACAATATACATTGCATCAACCATTCATCACTTTTTGCACATGTCAACAAAGTTACTAGATCCCTTTAAACGTCACCTTCGTCATACCTATCTCACACAGGCCAGCTCCTTGACCAGAGTGCAATGGTAGACGCCCTCCGAGAAGGGAATATTAGGGGCGCGCAGCCCTCGATGTTACAGACCCGGAGCCCCCCCCCCCCCCCCCCCCCCCCCCCGAAGGATCACCCGCTCCTTCACATGCCAAACGTCATCGTCACCGCTCACCTTTCTACATTTGTCACTGAAAGCATCGAAAACATGATGCGGAATTGCGTGGATAATCTTTTGGCTGGCATTGCTGGTCGCCCCCTTCCAACATAAATACCAGTTTGATAATAATATTCCTCGATTATTTTGCCTCAGTTAATACTTATTGTATTGAAATTGTATACATTCTAACAGAAATGCAATTTTGATTAATTCATTATAATAAATTTGCTTTAAATTGTGTTTTAACGTTATATTAAGAGCGCCGATCTAGCAATCCGGAGGTATCGGGTTCGAATCCCGGAGGAATCCCATTTTCTTTGCTCATTTTCATTTATATTATACTGTATATTTCTGGTCAGTTTCTCTATATGTTTGAATTAAATCAATATTGACACACATGCATGAGAGTCCAGACAACTCGAACCGAACTGTGTAGATAACCTGTTGGCGGGCATTCCCGGGGGGGGGGGGGGGGGGGGTCTGTCCTCATAGAAAGGGGGGTATCCATGCGTGACCAAGGACTTGCCAAAAGCACCCTAAACGAGTATTTGCGTGGTGCAACAAATACACCCTAAGCAAGTATGATTATCGGTAATTTGATACCCTAAGCAAGTAATCAATTTTGTGTAAACCCCTAAGCAAGTATTTTTGATACCCTAAGCAAGTAAGCGGAGTTTTTGAGACCCTAAACGAGTAATTCATCTTTTTGATACCCTAAACGAGTAATTCATCAGCCTAAAATAGATACCCTATTTCCTGATTTGGGGTGATTTTGAGACCCTAAACGAGATACTCGAGTATCTCGCCTGATCGTGAAAAACCACCCTAATTACTCGTTTTCTTGGTCACGCATGATACCCCCCTTTCAATGAGGACAGACCCCCCGGGCGGGCATTGCAGGTTGCCCCTTCTAACAGAAATACGATAAGGATTGAATACTTATAATAACTTACCTGATTATTTAGATTGAATTTGTGCATAACGTTAATTATATAAATAGTGTGCATTCAGGAACGGAATGGTACTCTGACAAAAGGAAGCAACTGACAATTTTATGGATAGTCTCTTTACTTGTATTGGGGGTAATTGAGATAATGCTCTACACGCTGGTGAACAAATTAAAGTCACCTGACAATCCATTTATGAGAAATCAATAGGTCAAAAGGAACTGCACAAATATCATCATACAAATCCTCATTTACAAGAAAACTACCAGCTGTCAGTTGCTCCCTTTCAGGGATAGTTTATATGCTGACTGGCATTGGCTGGCATTGCAGGTTGCCCTCTTCTCACATATATATCATTTTGATTTCATAATGTTTATAATAAACATGATAAATTGATTATCTTGCTTCTATTGATGTTTTTCACGTTATTTGTGCATATTCACTAACAGTATAGAAAAACTATTACTATTCAGAATTTGTTTATGGGTTGTATGGCTAACCTTGCAGGTCGTCCCCTCCCATGGTACAGGGCGAAGTACCATTATGATGAAATAAAATAATTCATTACAACGTTACATGATTGTATACTTTTAGTTATGGGTTTAGAGTCATTATTTCAGAGCGAACTTCAGAGGAAATGGAGCACTAGACATAATGTATGAAATTATTCTTTGATACACATGCTTGAGAGTCCAGACTACTCGAACCGAACTGTGTAGATAACCCGTTGGCGGGCATTGCAGGTTGCCCCTGCTAACAGAAATACGATAAGGATTGAATACTTATATTGATAACTTACCTGATTATTAGGTGATACGTATATATACGTATCACCTATTGTTATTACTCAGCGGGGTGTTTCCACAATCGCACAATACTTCACGATCATCTCTGGCTTTGTGTATATAACTCGTGTCATGTTACAAGGCTCGATCTCGATAAGATCTTGTTCATAACATATCAAATTATCATGCGACATCATTTGATAACGCTACCACGATCCGTCGTCATTTCCCGCGGTCATTCCGATTTCATTCGACATCATTTTGATAACGCTATCACGATCCGTCTTTATTTCCCGCGGTCATTACGATCTCTAAATATACCGCAATTGTGGAAACACAATTATTTTTATTCTTTTTCTTTGTACGTTTTTTGTGTCTCGTGTCTGTAAAATTTGGCTGGGGATATGATAATGAAACCTGGTGAACATAATAGACCTTGGTCCGACATTGTGCACCTGGGTAATGATTATGACGGTACTACTCTGTGACGTCATGGAGACGCCATTTTGTGAAATATTTCAACAGCCCATACCTTTCTTACGTAATGGTATATTTTCACCAAATTCTGTACATGGCAAGCTAAGTTCAAGGGCTATATAAAAATGTCGCACCCAAGGTCGTACGGACAACGACGGACGCGTACGCGCGCGTCAAAGGGTAAAAATCCTTGAAAAATTCTCAAATCAACCGGCGAACCAATTTTCCATACGTTTCAGGTCATTCCGAGCATTTCAAAATTTTGCGCGCGTGCGCGTTTGCGCGCGCGCTTTTTCACGCGTAGCGCGCACGGAACAAAAAAATGGCGTTTTTTTTTTTGGAAACTGTTCCTAATACTTTCTATGATAAATTAAAACAGTTTCCAGATCTCCTCGACCAAAAACGCTCGAACAGGAGGGCGTAAAACTTTAAAATCCGCGAGTGCTGCTATGCACAAAATATGTACAAAATATGCCCTTTTTTAATTGATAATAATTTTTAAAATCCACGGGCGATTTTGTTAAAAATATTTTTCCTTGCAGACGAATGAGTTGTAGATACAACGTCATGCATCCTTATCGCCAACCAAACCTCATTATGTAATCATATGACCATGAGAAGTTAACATTAGCAGTTTTCAACGATTTTATCATTTGCGATTATGTATATATCGTGTTTGGATTCCGATATCTCGGTCAATTCTGCTTGAATCTGTCCCAAGTTTTGATATCTTGTAGCTGGGACGATCCTGAACAATTACTATCTCTTTCCGACCGGAAATGTGCCGATGCGCGCGTGCTACACATGAAATCCGCGCGTGCTGCCATATGTAAAATATGTGAAAATGTGGTAAAAACATGCCCTGTTCAATTGATCATAAATTTGAAAATCCATGTTCAGTATTTTGGTTGTTATGTATTCGTGACAGAGTATGAGTTGTAGATATGGTGCGATATTCAAAAATCGCCAATCGGACATCGTGACGTCATCAATTTGCCATGAAAAGCGAAAATTAAATTTTGATTGATTTCATAAATTTTGTGTTATGTTTTGAAGGTGCAGTTGTGTGTCTATCTCCTTCGATTCTGGTCGAATACGTCTACAATTTTGATATGCTGTAGCGGAGATCTGGAGGAAAAATAATGTGTTCCTATTATGTTGCTCAAATAATGGAAACATTTGTTTTCCCTCTATTGCAATGTAGCATACAAATAATTCAAGATATTCCCAGTAAGCCGTTATATATCTTTTGTTTCATAACTTATGGCGTTTTTAATTAGATGTTTGAAAACAGTAATTGATTCTCAATACAGCGCACATCAAATTTATGCATATAATGCGTTGCCAATTAACGAGACCAGAACACCCTCCCCAATGTTAAGGTCTTCACCCTCATACTACATCATACAATTTTATGAAACGCCCCTCCTTCCAGTAACGGTCAAAATAGTCTCTCACCCCTAGCATTTGTGCGTATTATCCCTATTAGAAATGAAATAATGCATGGGGAAGGAATTGTGATTCTCACTGTATGTTTAAACACCAACGTATAGCACAATATTCCTTTCTCCATTCATATCATGCTTGTGTGTTTCATACCATGGAGTAAACAATTTAAGAGAGGTGTGTGTTGACTAACATATCATGACGGAACATTCTGTGTTACACGACCGTGTTAATGATGGTGATGATTATTGGATGATCTATTATGTTTCAGAATATCACAAAGGTGGGATCGAGTATGCTGTGCATTAAAGGTGATTATTCCTGATTCTATGTTACACGTGTTAATGATGGTGGTGATAATTATTGGATTATCTATTATGCTTCAGAATATCACGAAGTGGGGATTAATACTTGTCTCGATAATACATTGTTTTGTAGTTTTAGACATGCATACTGACTAAATTAATGCTTTCGTGATCGAAAATGCTATATGAATTTTAGTTGTAATGAAAGTAATGAAATATACAGTTAATATATTTGTAGAAAAATATTAGGAATATATGTCCAATGTGAAAAGGTAGTTTCAGTAGAGCCAGTGTGACAAAAAGCAGACTTGTATTTGAAACCTTAACCCTTTCAATTTGGAAAGTGTATTATTTATGTGTTGTATTATAGTGTCCTACGGACGTGAATAAAGACACTTGTAAAAGATCATCTTGTAAGATGATCCTCGTCATAGATTAGCTCCAGTTTGGACTGGTAGAGTTCACGGGCGTATAGATCGGGGGAGGGGGTGGGATGGGTAATATACCCCCCTCCCTTTTTTGGGTGGGGGTGTGGGGGGGGGGGGGAGGGGGGGGGGGGGGGGAGGCAATGGGCTGTACAGTAATTCCCCGCTATTTGTAACATTACATCTTTATAAAAATACATAAGAATACTAATAATAACCACGCTTCTAATTAGAGTGATGTTTTAAACACAAATTTCGAACGGGCTCCAAATGGGAGGGGGGTAATAACCATCCCATACCCTCCCTTAAATTTGTATAGACCTGGTATAGACATATACATGTACATGTGAGAGTGATTGTGTGTGTGTGTGTGTGTGTGTGTGTTACTAAAAATTTACTAAAATAATAGGCCTAGACCTGTTTTGTTACTTGTTATCTTGGGCCCAACCATAGAGTCTGGATCATGACTGTATGGACTCAACATATATAATATATGTTTAGGTTGATTGCCCTCTACGATGATAATTGTGGGGCTCCACAATATTACAAATGCTTATGTGTTTGAATATTTGAGACATTACGGACCGAGTGTGATGAAATAAAATCGATTTTGTTTTCTATTAAATTGTATGCTTTTTTAATTTAACTCTTAGTAAATTTGTGGGGATTGTTGTTGTTGATCTTCTTTTTCTTCTAAATCGTCTTCTTCTTAATATTTTGGGGGTATTTGTGTCTTTCTTTTCTTGTTCTAATTGTTCTTTTTGTGCTTGTTAGTATCTTAGTTGATTTTGTGTAAAGAATGTTGTCTTCTCTTTTATGTATTAAATTGATTTCATATTTGCTGATGGGTTAAACCATTATATGTAATATGTTCTCACCCTTATGTTTTGTTAGGGATTGAGTAATTCTATTAACCAGTGGGAAAAGTGATGCATATTGGTGTGATTTTGTGTGTGCACAAAGCAATTTGTGATAGTGATTAATAATATCTGATGTAAAAGAGAGACACAAGTTGTGAATTAATACATGTATATTATAAGTGAGTATACTGTTGCATAAAGATTTAGCATGAGGTACTGCTGTGAACAGTGAAGATTAACTTTGAATGTTCGATGTGAACGTGACTTATAATTATTTTTCTGTGTGTTCTCCTATACTTATGATTGTATTTGTGGAACCAGCCAAAGCATAAAGCCGTGTGTATGAAAAGGGTTTAGTTATTCCAATCGCCCCTTACCGAAACTAAAATTTAGATAAACAAACGTATATCTGCATTCTGTCTCATTCACGAAATGGTTGACAAAGTGTAGTCTTATGGATCAGACCCATTTAGTATATAATTTTGTATTGTACATCGACGAAACGTACACAATGCATAGTTGACCTTAGAATAGTAATTCAAATTGTCTGGAATATAGAATAACTAGGAAGACTGGTAATTTGTGTTGTGGAAGATGATGTATTTGCTTCTCTGAGAAACCTCCCAAAAGAATAACTCTGTACAATTGCATGGTTTAAAGGTACACTTGAGTAATGGTACTTCCCGAAATGCCCCATGACACAAAATTGGTTGGTTCTAATTCAATTAGAAAGTTCCTTGAATAAAACATGTAAAATGAGAATCATTCCCTTTCAAATGTTCTCATAATTGTAAAATTTCATTTAAAAATATTTTATTTATATATTGTCTAGACAATCGATATCTTGATTTTTTTTTAAATACTTAAAATGCATATATCACTTCTTAAAAAAATAAAAAGAGGTTTTTAAATAGTTGATACTATCTTTATCTAATCATTATTTTCACACGACATCACATGCACAATTTTGCTTTCTTAGAAAGCACCCTCTTGAGTTGTAACAGCTATTTAAAAAAAAATGATAACCGGTCTTTACTTTGTCGTTTGTTATTTTCTATACATGTCAACCATTAGACCGGCAGCCCAGAGGTCTTTTGTGCATCGAAAAGCGTACTGATTGTTGAACATATTTGGTCAACAATAGACAATATTAAAGAAGATATTCTTAATTTTTCGGGACAAAATTGAATGACAAAAGTATTATGGAAAACTATACTATCTCATACAATGAAATTTAGATGTACATTCAACTATTTCACAATAATACCTAGAAAAAAGAACTACTTAACAAATTTTCACTTTTACAGTCTAAGAATCAATATCTATAGTATTTGGGCACGGATATAAATTTTAAAAATGCAGAACATGTTGGAATAGTGTAAATGTCCATATAAAAAACAATAAAAGCAAATCTGTTATGTCATATCCCAAAGAACAAATAAAATTATAACATTTGTTTTTTTGTAGAATCTACCAACCTCTATTACAAACCATTTACTTATGAATTCACATACAATCATAGACATGAATTTCAGTAATTAAATAAATAAGAATTGTGTAAACCGATCTATCACAAATAAATTGACTGTACAATACTGATATGTTTAAGAAAATGTTACATCATAAACAAAATAAGATGAAATCATAAACGTTATTTCTTGACTCACTGTGGCAATTAACATCAAAGATCAAAAAACAATTTTGATTTATCAAGCATATATGCACAGAATATAATCCATTATATAACAAAAAGTTTAACTCAGGATGTGATTTGTCCATAACAGTGTATATACCGGAGGCAAAGATCCATCTAATTTGTTTTAAATACTAAGTCGGCCATTTGTATAGACCTTTATGGTTTCCAGATAAATGTAATAAGATGTGTAGGGCATGAAAGGTGCGTGCCTTGCAATCAATATGGAGTTCGAATCTAGATACGCTCTAATATTGTGTACCTCAATAAGATACTTACTTAAGATAATTAATATGATCTTGACAATGCTTTAAAAACATCATGGGCAACACCCAGTATGATTCAAATTCACAATAGGCCTGGCAGGCGCGTCATTATCCAGCTGATTTGAATGCTCCATGGGGAGTGGAATTAAGTTCATTTCTAGCGCTTGAGTATTGATAAATTCATAAACTAATACAAGACAAACACAACATCTACGCGGATTACAAAATGATGGTGGAATATTCGTCATATTACAGAAAAAGTTGGTTTTGTTCATAACTAGAAATGAAGATGTCCCAAGATTAACGCAACTATTGACTACACAAATCCTATAATCAAGATTACAAATTTTGTAGACACCCTGTTCAGCATGATAAATGGTGCAAAACTGCCCTTTTTGTCGATATTAAATGTTGACTTCCAGATCATTAAATCATAATACTGTATGAATGAAGAATTCCTATAAATTGACAACATTCAGCTTCCTATTCCAATATCTTTTTTTAACGTTTATTTCAATGTATAAATAAATGATGTATTTCTCTTTCTTCCTCCCTAGTAAAGGAAACAGTCCCCTCTTCAGTTTGACCTAGAGTTGTGTCACTCTCACATCTGGCTCTAGGTTGGCAGCCCTGTGAGTGTGGTTGGACAGTTTGTTCAGATATGGTACACACTTAAAACTTTCACATAGTATTGCTAATATAACTTGGCAGTTCTTCAAAAAGTATTAATCCAACTACTAATATAATTATTGATCTACACCAAATTATGTAAATCAATAATTTTCTATTGTTGGGGGAAAATGCCTAAAATTTAAGTTTGGGACTACAACTACTAGTAACCATGTAACATATCTTGAACCCAATAATGATTATTATCAGATTATAGAAACGTCTATTGTCTTTAATATAACTGCAAAATCATGCTGATTACAGGTGTCGTTTGGTACATTTCACCAATTATCTATAACAAATCAAAACAGCTGCTTTATTGGACACCATCTTGGATTTTGAGGTGTTCACAACAAATCTTTACTGATAGACCTCTGAATAATGTTTCCTCATTAAGATTTCCTGCAAATCAAATCGGTTTAAGCTTGTTGTGGAAAGGTTCAAAAGATACATTTTCAAATGGGTACGTATCACCTAATTCGTCTATGACGAATTTCATGTCTAGTTTTTATTCTTTTTCTTTGTACGTTTTTTGTGTCTCGTGTCTGTAAAATTTGGCTGGGGATATGATAATGAAACCTGGTGAACATAATAGACCTTGGTCCGACATTGTGCACCTGGGTAATGATTATGACGGTACTACTCTGTGACGTCATGGAGACGCCATTTTGTGAAATATTTCAACAGCCCATACCTTTCTTACGTAATGGTATATTTTCACCAAATTCTGTACATGGCAAGCTAAGTTCAAGGGCTATATAAAAATGTCGCACCCAAGGTCGTACGGACAACGACGGACGCGTACGCGCGCGTCAAAGGGTAAAAATCCTTGAAAAATTCTCAAATCAACCGGCGAACCAATTTTCCATACGTTTCAGGTCATTCCGAGCATTTCAAAATTTTGCGCGCGTGCGCGTTTGCGCGCGCGCTTTTTCACGCGTAGCGCGCACGGAACAAAAAAATGGCGTTTTTTTTTTTGGAAACTGTTCCTAATACTTTCTATGATAAATTAAAACAGTTTCCAGATCTCCTCGACCAAAAACGCTCGAACAGGAGGGCGTAAAACTTTAAAATCCGCGAGTGCTGCTATGCACAAAATATGTACAAAATATGCCCTTTTTTAATTGATAATAATTTTTAAAATCCACGGGCGATTTTGTTAAAAATATTTTTCCTTGCAGACGAATGAGTTGTAGATACAACGTCATGCATCCTTATCGCCAACCAAACCTCATTATGTAATCATATGACCATGAGAAGTTAACATTAGCAGTTTTCAACGATTTTATCATTTGCGATTATGTATATATCGTGTTTGGATTCCGATATCTCGGTCAATTCTGCTTGAATCTGTCCCAAGTTTTGATATCTTGTAGCTGGGACGATCCTGAACAATTACTATCTCTATCCGACCGGAAATGTGCCGATGCGCGCGTGCTACACATGAAATCCGCGCGTGCTGCCATATGTAAAATATGTGAAAATGTGGTAAAAACATGCCCTGTTCAATTGATCATAAATTTGAAAATCCATGTTCAGTATTTTGGTTGTTGTGTATTCGTGACAGAGTATGAGTTGTAGATATGGTGCGATATTCAAAAATCGCCAATCGGACATCGTGACGTCATCAATCGGACATCGTGACGTCATCAATTTGCCATGAAAAGCGAAAATTAAATTTTGATTGATTTCATAAATTTTGTGTTATGTTTTGAAGGTGCAGTTGTGTGTCTATCTCCTTCGATTCTGGTCGAATACGTCTACAATTTTGATATGCTGTAGCGGAGATCTGGAGGAAAAATAATGTGTTCCTATTATGTTGCTCAAATAATGGAAACATTTGTTTTCCCTCTATTGCAATGTAGCATACAAATAATTCAAGATATTCCCAGTAAGCCGTTATATATCTTTTGTTTCATAACTTATGGCGTTTTTAATTAGATGTTTGAAAACAGTAATTGATTCTCAATACAGCGCACATCAAATTTATGCATATAATGCGTTGCCAATTAACGAGACCAGAACACCCTCCCCAATGTTAGGGTCTTCACCCTCATACTACATCATACAATTTTATGAAACGCCCCTCCTTCCAGTAACGGTCAAAATAGTCTCTCACCCCTAGCATTTGTGCGTATTATCCCTATTAGAAATGAAATAATGCATGGGGAAGGAATTGTGATTCTCACTGTATGTTTAAACACCAACGTATAGCACAATATTCCTTTCTCCATTCATATCATGCTTGTGTGTTTCATACCATGGAGTAAACAATTTAAGAGAGGTGTGTGTTGACTAACATATCATGACGGAACATTCTGTGTTACACGACCGTGTTAATGATGGTGATGATTATTGGATGATCTATTATGTTTCAGAATATCACAAAGGTGGGATCGAGTATGCTGTGCATTAAAGGTGATTATTCCTGATTCTATGTTACACGTGTTAATGATGGTGGTGATAATTATTGGATTATCTATTATGCTTCAGAATATCACGAAGTGGGGATTAATACTTGTCTCGATAATACATTGTTTTGTTGTTTTAGACATGCATACTGACTAAATTAATGCTTTCGTGATGGAAAATGCTATATGAATTTTAGTTGTAATGAGAGTAATGAAATATACAGTTAATATATTTGTAGAAAAATATTAGGAATATATCACCAATGTGAAAAGGTAGCTTCAGTAGAGCCAGTGTGACAAAAAGCAGACTTGTATCTGAAACCTTAACCCTTTCAATTTGGAAAGTGTATTATTTATGTGTTGTATTATAGTGTCCTACGGACGTGAATAAAGACACTTGTAAAAGATCATCTTGTCAGATGATACATGGTCATAGATTAGCTCCAGTTTGGACTGGTAGAGTTCACGGGCGTATATCGGGGGAGGGGGTGGGATGGGTAATATACCCCCTTCCTTTTTTGGGTGGGGGTGTGGGGGGGGGGGGGGGGGGGGGGAGGCAATGGCCTGTACAATAATTCCCCGCTATTTTTAACATTACATCTTTATATAAATACATAAGAATACTAATAATAACCACGCTTCTAATTAGAGTGATGTTTTAAACACAAATTTCGAACGGGCTCCAAATGGGAGGGGGGTAATAACCATCCCATACCCTCCCTTAAATTTGTATAGACCTGGTATAGACATATACATGTACATGTGAGAGTGATTGTGTGTGTGTGTGTGTGTGTGTGTGTGTGTGTGTGTGTGTGTGTGTGTGTGTGTGTGTGTCCGTGTGTGTGTGTGCGTGTGTGTGTGTGTGTGTGTGTGCGCATAGAGGGGAAATGGTGAGAGGAGAGCTGTGCTTATTCCTCAAACCTGTTAATTCTCTATACTGGAGTGCTCAATTCCCATCCATTTTCACACTATTAAGATTCAATTTCATCCTAAAAAAAAGAATGTGCCAATGCTAACTTCAATTTTGTCTATTGTTAAAGAGATAGTTGAGTTTTGGTAGAGAGGGCGCTACATATAATAATTTTTCTGAGATAATAACAAACTGAGTGTCAAATTTGAAAGAGCATACTATTTTAGTGACAGAATAAACTTTATTTGATCAAAATCGGTTCAGAAACGACTGAAATATCCATAAATATAACAATTTGTAATGAACCTGGGGCCCCAGGTTTGGATCATACAGTTAAAGGTCAAGGTCACAAGATTCATTATATATGTATATCCCAATATAGCTCATAATTGTTATAGCTCAAGATCTGGTTAATGAATTACCATCAAAATAGAGTTTACAGTATTAATTCAATACATGTTAATTTTGGATTGATATAAAAATTGCGTGATAGTGGAAACAAAAATACATCTAATTTTTTAAAATACTAAATCAACCATTTGTATAGACCTTTATAATTTCCAGCTACATGTAATAAGATGTTCAGGGCATGAAGGGTACATGCCTTGCAATCAATATGGAGTTCGAACCTAGATAAACTCTGCACATGTGTCCCACATAATATTGTGTACTTCAATAAGACCCTTATTTAAGATAATTAATATGATCTTCACAATAACAAGACAAAACAACTGCTTTTTTGGACGCCATCTTGGATTGCAAATCCTGAGAGATAGACCTCTGAATAATTTTTCCTCATTAAGATTTCCTCCAAATAAAATTGGTTTAAACTTGTTGTGGAAAGGTTCAAAAGATAAATTTTCAAATGGGTACGGATCACCTAATTCGTCTATGACGAATTTCATGTCTAGTTTTTATTCTTTTTCTTTGTACGTTTTTTGTGTCTCGTGTCTGTAAAATTTGGCTGGGGATATGATAATGAAACCTGGTGAACATAATAGACCTTGGTCCGAAATTGTGCACCTGGGTAATGATTATGACGGTACTACCCTGTGACGTCATGGGGACGCCATTTTGTGAAATATTTCAACAGCCCATATCTCTCTTACGTAATGGTATATTTTCACCAAAGTCTGTACATGGCAAGCTAAGTTCAAGGGCTATATAAAAATGTCGCACCCAAGGTCGTACGGACAACGACGGACGCGTACGCGCGCGTCAAAGGGTAAAAATCCTTGAAAAATTCTCAAATCAACCGGCGAACCAATTTTCCATACGTTTCAGGTCATTCCGAGCATTTCAAAATTTTGCGCGCGTGCGCGTTTGCGCGCGCGCTTTTTCACGCGTAGCGCGCACGGAACAAAAAAATTGCGTTTTCTTTTTTGGAAACTGTTCCTAATACTTTCTATGATAAATTAAAACAGTTTCCAGATCTCCTCGACCAATAACGCTCGAACAGGAGGGCGTAAAACTTTAAAATCCGCGAGTGCTGCTATGCACAAAATATGTACAAAATATGCCCTTTTTTAATTGATAATAATTTTTAAAATCCACGGGCGATTTTGTTAAAAATATTTTTCCTTGCAGACGAATGAGTTGTAGATACAACGTCATGCATCCTTATCGCCAACCAAACCTCATTATGTAATCATATGACCATGAGAAGTTAACATTAGCAGTTTTCAACGATTTTATCATTTGCGATTATGTATATATCGTGTTTGGATTCCGATATCTCGGTCAATTCTGCTTGAATCTGTCCCAAGTTTTGATATCTTGTAGCTGGGACGATCCTGAACAATTACTATCTCTTTCCGACCGGAAATGTGCCGATGCGCGCGTGCTACACATGAAATCCGCGCGTGCTGCCATATGTAAAATATGTGAAAATGTGGTAAAAACATGCCCTGTTCAATTGATCATAAATTTGAAAATCCATGTTCAGTATTTTGGTTGTTGTGTATTCGTGACAGAGTATGAGTTGTAGATATGGTGCGATATTCAAAAATCGCCAATCGGACATCGTGACGTCATCGATTTGCCATGAAAAGCGAAAATTAAATTTTGATTGATTTCATAAATTTTGTGTTATGTTTTGAAGGTGCAGTTGTGTGTCTATCTCCTTCGATTCTGGTCGAATACGTCTACAATTTTGATATGCTGTAGCGGAGATCTGGAGGAAAAATAATGTGTTCCTATTATGTTGCTCAAATAATGGAAACATTTGTTTTCCCTCTATTGCAATGTAGCATACAAATAATTCAAGATATTCCCAGTAAGCCGTTATATTTTTTTGTTTCATAACTTATGGCGTTTTTAATTAGATGTTTGAAAACAGTAATTGATTCTCAATACAGCGCACATCAAATTTATGCATATAATGCGTTGCCAATTAACGAGACCAGAACACCCTCCCCAATGTTAGGGTCTTCACCCTCATACTACATCATACAATTTTATGAAACGCCCCTCCTTCCAGTAACGGTCAAAATAGTCTCTCACCCCTAGCATTTGTGCGTAGTAATCCCTATTAGTGCTGCAATAATGGGGAGGGAATTTTGACTCATACTAACTGTACGTAGCAAGGTTCTTCCAATGCATACAAAACAATAGTGGATGTGTGTGAGAGGGTGATGGATGACCAAGGGTGGAAAGGTCTGGACAATGTTTACAGGATCTAGCCAGTGGTGTGAGTTGTGGAATGTTGATGAATAAATAGAGAGAATGACACAAAGTAAGAGAGAATGACAGAATATAAGAGTGGAATGATAAGATGATGATGGTACAATTTAGAGTACGATACTGCATAATCAAATAATATTCTTCAGGATATCACACTCCTCCCCCCTTTAGATTTTTACTTCAAATTATGTGGACGCATTATAGGTCTGATGGTGTGTAGTCTTATCGTTCAGGCTCATGAAGGTATATTAGTTTGTGTTGTACATACTACATAGACTTCACTTTTAGTAGTAAATGCAACTTGATTGTGTGAAATTAAATAATTATCAAAAGTGTCTGGAACATAAAGAATAAATATGACGACGACTACTTCTGATGATAGTGGCGTACTCAGGATTTTTCAAGGGGGGGGGGGGGTTATTTCGTCAACCAACATTTTCAAGGGGGGGGGGGTGGGTGTCGGTAAATTTTTTTCGAGGGGGGAGGGGTGTCGGTGAAGATTTGTGAGGCGGGTGGGGGGTGGCACTGAAGATCTTTTCGAGGGGGTGTAGTTGGGGATTTGTTTTCGAAGGGGGAGGGGTTGTCGGTGAATATTTTTTGAGGGGGGTGTCGGTAAAGATTTTGTTTGAGGGGTGTCAGTGAACATTATTTGAGGGGGTCGTCAGTGAAGATTTTCATCGGGGGGGGGGGGGTGTTGGTGAAGATTGTTTCTCGGGGGGGGGGGGTGTTGATGAAGATTTGTTGAGGGGGGTGTAGGCGAAATTTTGTTGATGGGGTAGTCTGAGAGAATTATTTGAGGGGGATTTCGGTGAACATTTTTCTCAGGGGGGGCGGTGTTGGTGAAGATTTTTTTTTTATGGAGGGGGTAGGGGGGTGTTGGTGAAGATTATTCAAGGGGTCTAAGGTCAAAGGTCAAAGGTCATACGTATCACCTAATTCGTCACAGTGACGAATTTCATGTCTAGTTTAGATTGAATTTGTGCATAACGTTAATTATATAAATAGTGTGCATTCAGGAACGGAATGGTACACTGTATACAGATGCACACATTTTCAGGGATAATTATATGTTGACTGGCATTGGCTGGCATTGCAGGTTGCCCTCTTCCGACGGATATACCATTTTCATTTAATAATGTTTATAATAAACATGATGAATTGATTATCTTGCTTCAATGGGTGTTTTTTACGTCATTTATTTGTGCACATTTACTAACAGTATGGAAAAAACTATTACTGTTCCGAATTTGTTTATGGGTTGTAACACCTGCCTAAAGGAAAGGTTAAAGCAGGCGACAGATGACAGACACAGTCATGTTGTACGGCCACCAACCGCCCCACAGACGCCTTGCATCCCGACACAGCTCAAATATTGGGGGGGGGGGGGGGGGTGGATATATCCCCCATCCCCTCGTGATTGACGCCCATGGTACATAATGCATGTACCTCGAGTGCCTCGTAGTGTGCTTTCAAGCACAATCAAATGTATATAAATGTTACATAATAATACTTGATCAGTATTAATTAAGTACCCTCCTAATTCTAACCCGTTATGAAAGGACCCTCAAAAAGTCACAAACCTGTTCATATAAACATCAACGTTGCTGGTATTATGGTATAGACACCACATAATTATGGTCCTTGGCCACATAATTATGGTCCTTGGCCACATAAGTATTTATGGAGTTTCTCAAACCCTGAAAGTGTTGTGCGTGACAGGTGCGTAATGGCTAGTTTATACAGTTCCTTTAATATGTAATGCTGTTGCTGTTTTTATATGGTTCTTGATTTACATTTTAGCTCTGTCGCATTAGTCATTTGTATTCAGTTATACTACATTCAATATTGGAATATTAGGGGCCTTTTTTTCTTCAAAACCATGATGAACGCATTTGGAAAGTAATTTCTTGTAACAATTTGGCTATTATTTGGAATATTGGACAGATATGGACAGACATCACTGCCATTGAGCAACTTGCGCAAGATATTATCTTACGCGTTTCGATTGAAGGATTGATTATCTGTGAGATTTGTTTTGGTTTCATTTGGTCGTAGACAAACGGATCGGAAAGAAGCGTAACATTATTATGAAATGATTAGCATCTAAAGCCCGGCGCAGACAGAGCCGACTCGACTGGTTGTCATTCCGATCGGCTCAGTTTTCAGTGCCTCGCGACACACATTTTGCCAGTCGAGATACAGTCGGATGCCAGTTGGGGCCGATTCAACACGATAAATCTGCTCCGACCGACCAGGCCCAACTCTAGCCTGATTAAAACCAGTCGGATCGGCTCGAGTCGGCTCTGTCTGCGCCGGGCTTAAGCTAAATGGATTAGTTCGATCCGTAAAAACAACAACTAAAGAATGTTTGAATTGAACATGACCCAAGTGAACATGGGTGATTTTGTAGTCCCGTTTGATCGTTATATACGGCAGATTAATACTGCATTGACATTTCGCGCATTATACGCTGTACAATAATTGTTGTTTCTAACGACAATCTATGCTTGCCAGAGCTTTACCGGACAAAGTGCCAACCGGAAATAATAACCAGACGCATAGCCTTTAACGGAATTCTGTGAAATCAACGAAATAATTTATACTCCGTTCGTCGAGCTGAAACATAATTATTTGCTTCATAAAGACTAACATTTCTCAGACTGAGATTTGAGCGAAATAATTTCCTCTTTTTTACAAATAATCTTTTTAACAATCTTTTTGCTTCACTCGGAAAGGAGCCGTCCCTGATATCCGTCGCTGAGGAGAGGTTACCGCTCTTTTTACATTACATTATTCTCATTCAACGGTCAATTGTCAAAATGTATAGCCGAATAAGCAATCTATAGGAAGGTTGATTTACTAACTAAAAAAGGTAGTAAGTCTATACTTAAATGATTTGCTCTAGAAAGACGGACATCTTTTGAGTACTTAATTCTTTGTTTTTCACTGGGAAAGGAGTGGTCCCTATATCCATCCCTGAGGAGGGATTCACGACTGTTAACATTTCATAATTCTCATTCATTTGTCAATTGTCAAAATGAATACTAATCCTGCTAGTATAGCTGAAGAAGCAACCAAGAGAGGTTGTGAGACTGTTCTATCAAAATATATATAAGTAAGTCCAGTGGAATAGATTCAATATCGTTTCATGAATTCGATCCTGCATGTTCTGAATGAAACAAACGGGTCGCCATATTATTGATCTAGGTTAGTTTGTGCGCACTGCATAACTGCTGAGCCAGTCGGTATTTACCACCCCTGCAAGTCAAGGGGCTTACGCACCGTGTTCAAGGCGTTCGCAAGATGGCACCGCGCATCTGAACTGATTTACGAATCCGAACCGCATTTAGTTTTGGTATAGAGGGCGCTACACAAGATACATTTTTTGTGAGATAATGAAAAACTGAGTGTCAAATTCGAAAGAGCATACATTTTAATGACAGAATAAACTTTATTAGATCAAAATCGGTTCAGAAATGGCTGAAATATCCAAAAACATAACCATTTGTAATAATTGTGGGGCCCCACAATTATTCGATAATTTTGAACCAGCCGTTACATTTGTTTTTAAATGCTTCCTCTTTTCCAAAATGTACAAAAGAGGCTTTTACATAGTTGATGATTATCTCTCTATCTAATCACTATTTCAACGAAATTTTACATGCACAGTATTTTATTTAAAATGGTTGAAACCGATGAGTGTTTAGAGAGCGCCCTCTTAAGTTTTAACGGCTCGTTTTGAATGATAACAGGCTTTTTACTTAGTCATTTGTAATTTTGTATTTCTTTCGAGCATGGTGGAGTTATAACTATTAGTTTGTAATGTAATGGTGCAGGTTTCGGTTACTAAAGTTCAGTTTGACCAAAACTGTACTCTCTTTACCAGAACTCAACTATCCCTTTAAAGACGAATCATGAATTCATCATCGATGGAAGAGGTGAGGAGGTTGTTCCTCCGCCTGATCCGAGCGGGCAACACCAGGGATGTCGAGGCACTCATCACAGATCCGAGATACGAGGCGGCATCTCCGGCGCTGTGGGCCGGTGGTCTCAGGGATGCCATTCACTACAGGAAACAAGGTAAACATTATGTAGTCATGTAGTCAGAAAAAATACCTTTGTCGATTTTGAAAATGTTCCTAGATCCCTTTAATAGTGTTTTCTTCAATAAGCTAGGCCAACATATAATTCAGCGTTAGCCGGAACTAATGATACTCAAAGAATATCCGTCAACACTGTCAATCATCCGTGAAAACATTCGCTATATACTGTACATCATCTGCACTTCGAAAACACGGGAAAGTGAATCGTTACCATGGTTACATGGTTACCCTTTTAAAAAGCTTTCTACAAAGTTTCGAACACAAATTGTAACATGGAGTGATTTGATATAAATAATGTGCTTAACCCTCTGAGTTCAGGTAATATTTAAATGATCTCCTTTACGGAGACAAGGTTAATCCCCTATACAATCGAAATAATGTTCCACTTGGTTAGTAAGTCTATGGTTAGTCCGAGAGTACATGCAACTTATATCCCACTTATCACTTATCTACTTATTGTATTGTGCCGCCCCCTAAACAAATCAGAAAGGTCCACTTTTCATCGGTCGCGGGGCCATCGCTAGTCTATACAGGGTGGCCCAGAAATAACGGAACGGGGCACTTCCCAAAATAAAGAAACGAAATGACTGGGTCCATCGGATAGTGTGTCTTTTAAAATGAAAATTTATACCAAGAACATTAATTTTGGTCGTGTAGTTTTTGTTTTAGAGCGCTGTGAGTGACACCATGTCAGTGTTCATTTTTCTTCAATTTTGACTGACCTATTGGCTAAAGAATGATCCGAACGGCTCGTCATAGAATTACGGTGCACTTGATGCGGACACCTTTGTTAATGTGCATTCGACTGAATAGCCAAAGCTCCGCCTTTGGTCGTAAAAAAAGTAGACAGTCTGGCAGTGGCGTAGCACAGATCATGCAGATAGCGTGTATAAATAAATGGGTAGTAACCCCCTAGAAAAATAACCCCAACCCGAAATCTTAGCCCGTTTCCCTTTCACCACCTTGCACAAAATACTGTTCAACGCACGATTAAATTCTCACACACGATCTGTGGAGCGACTCATTTAATGAAACCATGGTAATTATGCCCCTCCTACATGTCACATCACCCTACTACGCCCCGCTCAAAAGCGGAGCTTTGGCTATTCAGTCGATTGCACATTAACAAAGGTGTCCGCATCAAGTGCACCGTAATTCTATGACGAGCCGTTCGGGTCATTCTTTAGCCAATAGGTCAGTCAAAATTGAAGAAAAATGAACCCTGACATGGTGTCACTCACAGCTCTCTAAAACAAAAACTACACGACCAAAATTAATGTTCTTGGTATCAATTTTCATTTGAAAAGACACACTATCCGATGGACCCAGTCATTTTGTTACTTTATTTTGGGAAGTGCCCAGTTCCGTTATTTCTGGGCCACCCTGTATAGTTACTGGAATTAATGATGTTGCGCAGAACTCTCGTTGGCGTGCAGCGCTAGGGGATAGGAAGATAAACCATATCGATGGGTTAAAACAGGGTTTACAGTTCAGGATCTAAAGTAGGCCATCGCTTACATTGGTCTCGTACTTGACCACGATCACCCCCCCCCCCCCCCCCAACCCCGCATACACAACTAAACCAGTAGTCTCGGCCATGATCGGTCTCCGGCCGCTTTTAATTTGTAGATTACGCATCCCTCCTTGACAAATCCCAGCTAAGGGCCTGTTTTGGTGCGAATCGGAACAAATTTATATTTTATTGTACTGTGTCCGAATTCAAATGTGAAACTCAGATATACATATTTTAGTTTTAATTTTACTGTAGATGTAGCAGAAATTGTCGATCATTGCACATTTAAACCATTTGCAATGGACCTACATACTTTCTTGCATGAAATTACAATTTATGTATAAGCCCATTAACATGAAATGGTATGGCAGTCAACCGAGTATTACACATGGATGGACTAATCATAATGTATGTTATGTAATACTACGTGCCTGTAATTTTAACATGGTGACACCATGATCGCTTGTTTACAGATAAATATTACATAACTTTAATAAAAAGTGCATCAACACCTAAAATGACTCTTCGGTCATATAACGTTCAAGTGATTAGTCGTACAAATCCAAGGACAACAACAGCCATACAAACATAATTTTTGCTTTCATTTTTAAATTCAAACCTATGAATTCATAATAATCCAACTCTGAATCGTAAAGGTACAAATTAAGTAGAAAGTGTTCCTTAAGGCAAACAAACCTGCACAATACGTGACAACGAAGACCAATTCATAATGTGTTTTAGGAGACCATAATTATGATGGTACACTGGCTTGTATACACGTATTTGTTCGACTGTTTATAAACAAGTTTTTTTAATAATCTAAATTATCATGGTACTTTTGTAGACGAAGTCGGAGTAGACCAAACTGGTGTAAAATAAGTGGCAAGTGACGTTTAAAGGACCATAGCACCAATTCTGGTTTGGGGGTTGGAACTATTATTTTTTTCAAATTCAAATTTTATTAACACTCTTCATAAAAACATTACAATGTAAAATATACATGCCAAGGTGACATTACACAGTAAAATACAAATACAAATACAAATATAAATTATGGGAGTGTTTGGAGTAGGCAGAAAGGAGGGAATTCCTTATATGAAAGCCTACCCCATGGTACAGATACTAAACAGACAAAACATACGATAAAAACACACTAAGTTACAAGAGGGTCAAAATTGCCTTTACTGATTACATGTACTATAATTATTTAATAAAAATTGTTTATATTTTATTTTAAAAAGATTGAGAGTTTTGCTAAATTTTATTTCAGGAGGTATACTATTCCATATAACAGGACCTTGAAAAAAGAAAGAGTTTTTCATACATGTAGTTCGTATTTTGGGGAGATGGTAATTTGAGGCATTTCTAGTATTGTAATTGTGCACATCGAGATTCAAATCAAAGCATGTCAATAAAAATGATGGCAATAATCTATTATAACATAAATACATTAAAACTGCAATATAAAATTTTTCCATATCATTTACATTCAATATTCGAAGTTCATAAAATAAAGGATTGGAATGAGCACAATATTGCGAATGAGTAATAATTCGTACTGCTTTCTTTTGGAGTTTAAGTAGCCTATCCATATCACTTTTATTAAAATTTGCCCATACAGTTATACAATAATTCAAATATGGCGTTATTAAAGTATGATATAACATTTTTAGAATATTTAAAGGATAAAATTGAACTTTATATAAAACACCAATATTTTTAGCAATTTTATTGCACACTGCATTTATATGATCACACCATTTCAATGTATGATTTATTACAACACCTAAGAACTTCAAACTATTTACACGTTCAAAAGAATAATCTTTTACTCTTAAATTTACATTATTCAAATCAATATTTCTATTTGTAAAAACCATAAACTTTGTTTTATCATAATTTACAACCAATTTATTATTTAAAAACCAATTAAAAAGTTTTAAAATTTCCTGATGAAACACATTTTGTAAAACCTGAGGATCAGAATGAGACATAAAAGCAGTTGTATCATCGGCAAATAAAATAAGTTTTAGCTTGTCAGTAATATTGCACATGTCATTAACATAGATAATAAATAAGAGAGGTCCAAGGATGGACCCTTGTGGCACACCGCATCTCAGTATTTTTTTATCAGACTTAACATTGTTTATTTGTACAAATTGATTTCTGTTGTCTAAATAACTCTTAAACCATTGTAAAATAACTCCACGTATACCATAATAATATAACTTTTTAAACAAAATATCATGGTCTAGAGTGTCAAAAGCTTTACTCAAGTCTAAAAACAAGGCAAATAAAATCTCATTTTTTTCAAAAGTTTGTAAAACATTATAAATAAAGTGCATTATTGCATTAGATGTGGAGTGCCCAGGTCTAAAACCATATTGCTGTTCGGAAATGATATTGCAATTAGTAAAAAACATAAAAAGGCGGTTATAAACGGCTCTCTCTAAAATTTTTGAAAATACAGGAAGTAAAGATATTGGCCGATAGTTTGTAACATTTTCTTTTGATCCTTTTTTAAAAACAGGAATAACTTTGGCAATTTTTAATTTTTCTGGTACAATACCCTTACTCAAAGAAATGTTAAATATTACACTTAATGGATGGGATATAATATAAATAACCTTTTTCAATAAATCAACACTCACATCATCATAACCACAACTTTTATTATTCTTTAACTTACTTACAATATCAACTATTTCAGTGGGTGTTATTGGGTTAAAAAAGGCTGTGCGTGGATTAAAATCAATATTACTAAAAGTTTCTTCATCAATAATTTCATTACCCAAATCATTAGTCAAGCTTGGTCCAATATTAACAAAGAAATCATTAAAAACTGAGCACATTTCAGCCTTATCATGAACAGGTTGTTCATTACACATTAAAAATTCAGGCAAATTATTCTTCTTAGTATTCTTACCAAGGCTTTCATTGATCAATTTCCATGTTTTTATAATATTCCCTGATGCATTTTTAAATTTTGTTTTAAAATATTCACCTTTAATATTCTTAATTCTACCATTCACCACATTTCGATACTTATTATATTTCTCTTTCCTATAATCCGTTCGTTTTCTCAAGTATTTCTTATATAACTTACACTTCTTTTTACACAATTTACGCAACTCTTTAGTATACCATGGGTTATTATACTTTTTACTTTTTACATATTCTTTCAAAGGAAAACATTGATTAAAGATGCGAGTATATTGTCTTATAAAACATTCATAACTATAATTTGGATCTTCAGAAAACACTGACCAATCTGAATTAAAAATGAATTGCATAAATTTATTAATATTATCATCATTCATATCACGTTTAAAGTAAGAATTATTTTCATTATTTATACATTGCTTTTTATTAATCAAAAATACTGGCAAATGATCACTTATATCACTTAAAATAGTTCCAGACCATGACTCATCTAAATTATTTGTAAATATATTATCTATTAATGTACACGACCTATCAGTGATTCGAGTTGGACAATGGTTCATAGGATATAAAAAATGTATCATTAATAGATCTAAAAAATCATTAACAGATTGGCAAGAATTAATATCAAATAAATTTATATTAAAATCACCCATCAAATATATATCTTTCTTTTCTTTATATATAATATTCAAAATATCTTCCAAAATATCCATTATATGAGTACACCTAAAAAACAAGCATACACACACACACACACACACACACACACACACACACACACACACACCGAAATTAAAAAGAAATAAGCCGCTTAAACGACTTCCTCTTTATCATTTGTGATAACTTCTTACATTTGTATACAGAGGTTATAGAACTGTTACTGGACTACAAGATACCAATAGAGGACGCCCTCTTGCATGCCGTCGAGTCGCGGAACACAGAGGCGGTGAGGGCAATCTTACTTCGCACAGATGACAATCACAACCACACTATTCAAGTAAGATTTGCACTTCAATTGCCCGTCCCCTACTTCCAGATTCCGAATTCCCCATCGACTTTGTACATTGCCTACCAGTTTCCCATAGCCAAGGGGTTAACTTATGCGATTATTCTAAACCAAATGAATTCTGATATTACATTTTCTGTAGAGTAACGTCACAGCTATCAATCAATTGCCATGGGTAATAGTCATAAACAGGTTCAAGCCATACATTTCTGACATTTGTTGTTGTTTTGTGAAAAATATTGGGGGTAAGTGACCCCCTCGTAGCTACGCAACGGTATGTGTGTGTGTGTGTGTATGTGTGTGTGTGTGTGTGGGGGGGGGGGGGGGGGAGGGTTATGGGGAAATTCGTACGAATTCATACATTAATTCATTAATTCATTAATTCTTTCATTCATTCATTCAAGCATTCATCAATCATTCATTCATTTATTTATAAATCTCATGATTAAATAATGAGATTTTATTACTTATTATATTGTTAATGTTCATATAATTCATTCATTATTACTTATGTCTTGTTTTCAGACACATCCTGGAGGGCTATACATCGTGAATCGTTTCGCAGTCACACATAACTTCCCATCATGCACCACGCCACTCGTTTTGGCGGCAAGGGCGAACAATTTGGAGATCGTGCAGGTACATTAACCATCCCCCCTAGATATCATTGTCATTTTTCTATAATTTGTATATTTCTCTATGTATGTATTGACTGATTGATTAAATAATTTATTCATTCGTCTATTGATCTATCTATTTATGTATGGATGGATTGCCCTTGTCAGTTGTTTCCCTTCTCCTCCTTCTTCTTCTTCTTCTTCTTCTTCTTCTTCTTCTTCTTCTTCTTCTTCTTCTTCTTCTTCTTCTTCTTCTTCTTCTTCTTCTTCTTCTTCTTCTTCTTCTTCTTCTTCTTCTTCTTCTTCTTCTTCTTCTTCTTCTTCTTCTTCTTCTTCTTCTTCTTCTTCTTCTTCTTCTTCGTCTTTTTCTTTTTGCTCTTCTTCTTCTTTTTTTTTTTTTTTTTTTTTACAGGGGGTGTAAATCGTTCTTTGTTTATTGCCAGTTTTGATGTACCATGCAGCCACCTCGACGACCATAAAGAAAACCCACGCCGGGGTAAGACACGATCGCATGGGTATGCTGGAGTCAGCATTCTCGTAATTCCAGAATATTTTGGGTTATATATCTTATATGTTTATTGCCAGTTATTGATGGACCATGGAGCCACTTTGCCGACCGAAGAGGAGACACTCTCCCGCGTAAGACACGATGGTTTGGAGCGCGCCCTCGCTCGATTGCAGTGGTACCAGGCGGTGACGAGCGAAGTCTATATTCTCCTCACTTCTAAAGATCCGATCGAGACGGTCCTGGAATGGGGTGAACGGCTGAAGCGGGATGTCAGACGAAAACGCGAGATTGAAAAGTTCAGCCACAGGTTAGTTTATGACAATCCGAAGGGATATCAAACTCTTCCGGGCAAGCTACCCTATTGGGATTGCGTCCCCAGCCCAAAGTGTCTGTGAGGTCCTCAATGGTCATGAAGGTCTTTGCATGTGATGGCCTTTGCATGTGATGTGTATGTTGCGTGGAGTACAAGTCGGGTAGATTGAAGTTGTAAAGTTATATTACTTGTTCGCTTCATCTTACTTGTAGTATAATTTCTGTAAGTGTCTGTGAGGTCCTCAATGGTCATGAAGGTGGTCATGGTGGTCGCAAGGGCACGACTTCTTCTTTCGTGTCCATCATCTGCTCATCCGATGTTTGGCTGATCGGGCACAGCTTTCTATGAAATGCGAAGAGTAGCAAAACCCAATTACCCCTGATCAGGGCTTATAGGATTTTTTACTACACATCGCACTCCATATAGCTCACAGCTTTTACATTTTATGCCCGAATGTCTTAGATGCAACACTGCACTTTTAGGGCCGGGCATTAGAGAATACCGTTTAGTGTAAGGTGCCTTGTTCGGAGTCGGTGTCGTTATCGTTGGTGAATGTCAGTATCTTGATCGTGATCATCATCATCAGCACCACAATGATCATGATCATCAACTTCAGCTATAGGTGGTGCTGAACAAAGCTTTTGTGCTCTCCATGAGAGTGCGCCATAGGCTACTGGGCGCCATACAGGTTTACCTTCCGCTGAGTGTGTTGTACCCTACATTGCTTCTCCTAGCTTGTGGACAACCTCTACGACTGCTGGATCTTGCCACCTCGCGGGATGATGATATGGGAAGCCATAAAGATAAAGGAGTATTAACATTAAATGAGATGCACAACACACACACAAACAACCAACACCAACAACACACCAATACTTCTTGATAGGTTATCATGCTATCTTGCCTATACACAGATACGAAGAGCTACACGAGAGACTCGAACCCTTCCTTACAAAGCTGCTAGATCGCGCCACCTCGAGGAATATGATATGGGAAGCCCAGAATCGGCGAACGGCAGGCGCACGGTGGGACGGACCACGGTGAAGTGTTCCAATAAAATGAGCTTAATATCATGAATATAGCTCTTCATATTAAAATGTATTAAAGATATTTTCTTCATCTTGCCTGAAATACACAGATACGAGGAGCTTCACGATAGACTCGAACTCTTCCTGACAAAGCTGCTGGATCGTGCCACCTCGAGGGATGAGATATGGGAAGCCCTGAATGAACAGCCGGCGTGGGACGGGTCTCGGCGGAGCGTAATAACGCGGGGCGTGCCTTCTGATCCGCTGGAACGGTTGAACAGGGTGGTGCGACTACAATATAAGAAGGTAAAGTTAAATACGTGTCTTTCGATTTTCAGTTTGAAAATTATGTTCTTTGTCATGCTTACCATTACTCACAGTTTACTCGCAGTTTGCCAGTTCATCTCTTACATGCTGGTAGGTCGTGTTAGGTCCCATCCCGTTTTTTTTTTTTAAAGGACAATTTCACCTTTCAGTAGGTGCATGTACAGCGTATTTCTCTTATTGGAGCGGGAAAAACGTAATCAAATTGTCGATATGGTATATTATCACAATAATTTGTCCGATCTCTATGCAAGATCATTTCACACAGCTTTTACCTGGAGTACATACTGGAATGTAGGTCGGGTCCCATACCCTGGGAATCAGTTGCCCCTCAGTAGTTATACTGTTATCTTTGCGTCGGAAGTAGCCTAATCTAAATTTCCAAACACACTAAATAAATTATGTTTCGTTTTAATCGTTTGTCAAATTACAATAATTATAATTTATTGGTTAAATCTAGTTCATCTCTCATAGTAAATGACAGGGGAACATGCTGGAATTGTGGTATGTGACAGGTCCCAAACCATGTGGATCATTTGCCGCTCAGTAGTTATACTTGTCTCTTTGGGTCGGAAGTAGCCAAATCAAACACATGAAACATATTACGATTTGTTTTGATAGTTTGATTTCAAGAATTATCATTCTTTTGTTCAACCTCTATGCCAGTTCATATCTCACAGCTATTGCCAAGAATACATGTTGGAATGGTGGTATGGGACAGGCCCCATACCCTGGGGTTCCTTCAGGACGTCATCCCGTCTCGCCATCAGCTTCGCCCTGGCAATGGTCACACCTTTCATCAACATCCTCAACATCGTGCTGCCGGAGAACGTCGAGTTCGTTGGTTGGTACGACAGACTCGTCCAAACTCCGTAAGAAAATAAAACATGATCGACACCTGAACTTTTAAATTATTATGCTGAAGGTGTTTCTTTGTTTAAAGTTCATCAAACAGATTCATCCAAAATCAGTGAACAAATATGAAGTCTTTAATTTAACCCATGATCATTTATCACGAGTGTTTATTATGTTATTTTTAAAATTTACATCTGGATTTCAGTTGATAACTGAAAACTTAATTAATAGTATATGAATATGTTTTTATGCACTATCGGGCAAATATATATGAGACTATGATCTTGTCTAATATCGACCATTTGAAAAGGACCATGTGACAACGCATGCCACCGCCATTGTCTGTCTTGCAGACACGCACAACACAATACAAACGTGGTCGTGTATGTGCTCCTCGACATTGCTGTATGGGAATCTCCTTATGAACCTAATTTCCAAAATGTTCAATTCTTTCACTACAATTAAGTACTAGTATAGGACCCCTCTTACCTAACTTGCAAATTGTATCAATAAAACTAATCACTGTCTCATTCTAATATCAGCAGTCAACTAATCAAAAGCCTACAACACATAATTATTGGATATACTATAATAGTTACTATCAGATAATGTGCCCGCTCTCTGTGTTGTTCTGTTAAAGTAGAATTTCATTGAAAATCACAAACTACGAGAATAATGCATCAATAGAGAGGTAGGGGCTAACAGATTAAGATAAATACTGTTTTATGTCCCATACCAACACGATATTCTAGTACAACAACAAAATAAAACCCCATCGCAAGAATCGAAAACAAGCGCTCTTTGCACTAAAAAACGCCAATGTTTTAATGACATCATGAAGTGCGCAAGTTATCATTAGCAGACGATGTCTCATTACGAATCTACACAACCATTAGTGCACTCATATTGCCTGCTAAACGTGTATTCTTGCCACGAAAAGCATTTATTTAATTGCATTTTGTAAATAAGGTTTACTTCGACTTATACACAGTATTCATTCACTCGGAGACATTTACGGAAAGAAAGACAAATTCAATGAAGTAAGTCACACACCGTCCTGCTTTATCTGCTTGAAGACCCGCCGAAGTCCGGGCACAATTATATTGGCCCATTGTTCAACAGCTGTATTTTGATGCGGTGTCGCTGAATGTTCAGTACTACGTGTGATACTTATGGGCGACGTGATATATTAAAATAACTTTATTTAGCATGGTTTACGGGAAAATTGTGTGTCAAAAACACAGCAAAGTGCTTTGAAGAGTGAGGCAGAGGAGCATATAATGATAATAAACAAGGATGATTGAACAGAGTCATGTTAAAAAGGCACTATAAAATGTGTTCGTTATCTATCGGACATCGTCTGCTAATGATAACTCACACACCTCATGACGTCACAGTATTTCAGCTGGTTTCGGCGGGACTTTTGATGCCATAATGGGCTTACGAATTACTACTATTTCATTGATGATAACTCCTTAATAACAATGTTTTGAAACACTTACTTGTAATATTCGTGTTATGAATTATGTATGAAATATGGAAATATGAGCTGAATCTAAATTCAAAATCAATGAAATGGTATTTTAATGTAACAATATTTTATGGACGAAATGAGCACAAAATAATACTATGACGTCACCAGTCCGCCATCTTGTTTTGAGCAGATACGTGCAGCACATAATACAGACATGGTCTCGTCTGTGCTTTGTGTTGGTGCTCATCTACACGACTACGGGTAGCTCTGTATCTACAGTGGATTGTCCGCCGGATGTCATCTATCGCTACAACCCAGTGGGGCATCGCTGCACCAAGTACCACTACCATACCTTCCCACTCGGCTCGCGCTTTTTGGTCGTAGCTCTATGGGTCTCTGGTAAGTTATCAGCAAAGATTTTTTTACAGCGGTGCGTTCTTACAAGTGATATTCAGTACCTAGTGTCGAAGGCCTTCTGGACAGCTCGTGCATGTACTGCATATCACCTTTTCCTCATAATTATCGGGTAATGGTATAAGTATATGAACAGATATTATATAACGCATCCGTGGCATCCGTGAACAATTTGCCGCAAATGTAATACCGGTCTGTGGAAAGTTCATATAAATTTATTAAACTTGTATTTAGTATGTTCTGAATGATATTATTGAACACTTTCTGTAACGTATTGTTTAAAAAGTAGTAAAACAAATGCAGCAAAATATGTAGCAATTTGTCTTGAGAGTTGTATATTTTGCCCAAAGGTTGCGCATGCAAATTATATCGGCGACATATTCCTATTGCGTAGCGAGGTCGGAATATTTGAAAGGGTCCGGGTGGGCATGCACTCAGACAAGAGTGAATTTCCACTCTCTGAAGGACTTAAACGAGTTATTATTATTATTATTATTATTAATATTATTATTATTATTGTTATTACTATTATTATTATTGACATCAGTATCATTGTTTTTTGGTTTATTATTATAATTTGCAGGAATGACATGGCAACACATTGTGATGCTTTACCACCACGGCATACGGCGACACCTTAATGTTTTGTGGCACATTCTCGATTTCTTTGCAATCTGTCTACATTGGGCTTACATTTCCCTCACCATAACTCTCGGATGGGTAAGGATTTAATGATTATTTACGGTGTTTAACGTTTTTCATTGATTTCTCCTCTCATACCGTACAGCCCTGGTCACAATGAAACTCACGGTGATTCTGTCGTACGAAATGTACATTTTCTGTCGTGGTTACATTTCGAACGACATGAGAAGTTATAGTGGAAGTTGTCACAATGAAATGTAGCTTTCACGACAGAAAGTCAGTACAGTTCGTGTTTATATCGCAGGTCTACCGTCGACACCAAACTATTGGCACCCACAACGTACTATTTTCGTACGAATGTCGTACGATAATCGTATGATTGTTGTATGATATTATCACAATACCAGTACGACAAAAATGTTGTGGATCTGTCGTGGCATGAAATAGGGTAGTCCGAATCACGACAGATTTTTTTGTCGCACGACGCTCATTTATTCGTACAACTGTTGTGCGACTATCGTAGGACATCGCAAAAATAAGCCACGAACCCCCCTAAACCTGTCGTGAAACGGACCTGGGTCCATTGTGCACAGGGCAGTTTCTTACAGAATCCAATTCGTGTACGTCACGGCCCATCACGCTTTGTTACGAACATAATAATTTACTCACATTTGCTGTATTTTACCCAGATGTATGCATGTGAAACATTGAGTAGGCTACTGGTAATGAAACTGTTAAATTTGTTCACGGTGGTGGAATCTGTAGTCTCGGTCAGCAAAATGTTAAATAAATGAAATTACAAAAAGTGCAATAGAACACGTAAAGAATATCGACATGGATGTAGCTTTAAATACACAGATCGTTTTTTTAGAGGCCCCCAGCTTCTGTGTATACATAAATACATTGTTTAAGATTTGCAGCATTTATAGATGCATTCTGTCAGATTCTATCCGCAGGTTTTGGTAAGTATACTAATCCGAATTTTTGTAACAAAAACAAAACAATTAAAATTCAGGGTTTTATGCATGAAAGTTACAAGATATTACCCCCGCAAAGCTTGCCAGTTCTCAGTACCACTTTCAAGCATGATTGATCCATGTACTTTGTTAGATATTGCCAACAATTACATGAGAGACTTCAATTCTATACCAAAATCACTGTATAAATGATGTGTGAAAGCTTTATTGAAAATGAACACTGCTTTCCTGGCTAAAAAAGCGAAACATTTGCGTCAGATTTTACAACTAATTCTGAGTTCTTCGTCGTAGATTCGAACGTGACATTTATGACTGTCTGTAGACCGTCTTGAGCTGAATGATTTTCTGATTGATTATATCTTCATACTACACAGAAAAAACGCTGTTCAAAATTTCGTTGTTCAGAATTTTTTTAAATTTTGGGCAATATTGTTTAAATGACAGACTGAGTGTTCTAAACAGACATTGTTTAAAACACTCGGTCTAGTTGCAGAACATTTTTTTAACAATAGTTGCTTAAAAACGCTGGACGGGTTTCCTTCCCCGCCAACCATGGGCTTTTACGTTACGCGCACGCGCACACGGCCGGCGGCGCTGCAACAATTTCATCATGGCGGATAACTATACCGTCAAGACTTTGGAGGAGTTCGGACTCGCTGAACTAATTGACGTATTCAGAGGTGAGAATTTAAACTAATTATTTAGTAATCTGAACGATTTTATACTTAAGACATATTTGTGCTTGCTTTGACATCTAAGCGATGTCTACAATACAGAATAAATTAAGATCTCTGCCAATCCCGTCCGCAGTGCAGTGATCGAAGTTGCACGGAATGTACGCGCCCGCGGAGGCAGCTAGCAAGCGCAGCGAGCGTTCGGCCCGTCCAGAGCTGCGGCGATGCCGACCCTACCCCGGTAGACATCGCTTAGATGTCAAAGCAAGCACAAATATGTCTTAAGTATAACATCGTTCAGATTACTAAATAATTAGTTTAAATTCTCACCTCTGAATACGTCAATTACTTCAGCGAGTCCGAACTCCTCCAAAGTCTTGACGGTATAGTAAACAGATTTTTAAACAACAACATAAAACACCAGACTTTTTTAAACAATAGTTTTAAGCAACAACTTTGAACAACTGACTTTTAAACAATATTTTTGAACAACACTTTTAAACAACGGACTTTTTAAAACAATATTGTTAAAGAAAGCTTAAACAACCATTCTTTTAAAAATCTATTGTTTAAAAAGTTGTTTAAAATTTTAAACAACTTACTGTTTAAAGATTAAACAATCTTGGTTGTTCAAAATTTTAAACAATGTTGTTAGAGGGACCGGCTTAAACAGCGTTTTTGGCTGTTGTTTAATTTTTGTTTGCTGTGTATAGGGACATTTGAACAAATCTAATCTTATTTTATTCTTCTCTTACCATAAGCTAAACAACACGGTAGAAAAGAAATGTGGAAGCTCAAAATAATTTTTGTAGAGTTAGACAAAGTACATGGATCACTTTAACATTACTGTAATACTGTTAACGTCATTGATTATTATCAAATTTATCTGTCTGTTTTTCTTTTTAACTTTCTACCAAAATATTTGCATCTCTGTTGCCAATCTACCAGAGTGGACTCCATTACACATACCAGTAAGTTTTTTATTATTATTTTTTTATTATGATGTATTGCTTTGGATTCAAGTTTAATTTGTTTAACTTCTTCTTTAGTGTCTGCGTATGATAGTCAACAATTTTAGTGCAGTCGTATTACTTAATGCCCACAGTTCCTATCCTTTCTACGCAAGTTATGGAATAACATCCCCACTGAATTAAAGTCTAGTCAATCTGTAAACATTTTTAGATATAAATATAAAAAATACTTATTAGATAACTACAATGTGCAATAGAATTATCAGGCAATATGACAATTTGTTAATGTATTTGTTTTGTTTTGTATTAGTGTATAGTTATCATATTATGTAATACTTTTATACAGGGGTTAGCTTTCATATAAGGAGCCTTACTCCTTTCTGTTAACCCCTAACACTGTCATATGAATGTCTTTTATGTTTTTGTTTCTATCTCTGTATTTTTATATTCTTTGCATTTGATGTATTTTATGACAAGTGTTGAATAAACTGAATTGAATTGAACTGTTTTACGAATCACGCGCTTTTGCGCATTTTAAAAAAAGTGATAAGGGCGCTAAGTCTCCGCGCGCACCGGACCGGTTCAAGCCGGTTTCGCATATCGAGCAAACATGCGAGCAGCGCCTGCCTTGCGCATGCGCTCAGGCACCGAGCACGCTTAACGCCCTTCTCATTCTCAACGAAATCGCCGAGAGCCGTTAACGCCCTTTGATTATTGCTCTATATCTCAGTAATTAAAACGAATTATCATTTGAAAATTTGGTACAAGGTACAGGACATTCTAAGCTACAAGATGGTATACATAACTCAATTCCTCAAATGTCACTACAAAATTCCACTTAACGCCCTTATCTTTCTCAACCGACAATATGTGCGCGTAGCTAGCTAGCCCGTAGCTAGCTCACGTCATCACAGCATAAGCAGCGCCATACCGCGTAGCTAAGCGCTTGCAAATTGCGCCGTAGACTGTAGTAAGCAAGCAATTCGTAACGGGTTGGTCCATCACCTGTTCAGTGACGTCACTCGTCATGAGCCGTATCGTGCACCGTGCAATAGTGCACTAAATTGTGCGGTCGGGTTTCCGAGAAGGTTCAATAGACCTTTTCCACTGAATATCATGTGACCTGAATTCAGCCAATCACAACTCGAGAACATTCTAAGGTGTTATATAAAAGCTGATAAAGGGATCTAATATCATTGCCAAAATCCACATAACTTACTTAGAACTCTAGGGGTTCTCCCATAATACGTTGCTGTATTTGTATTACCATGAAAGCATGGAACAGTTTCGGTTTTCCGAATAACTCTTTCGTTATGATGATATTTATGATTGATATTTTGTAATATTACATTATCCCTGGGAGCGTTTCAACTGTGTACAAAGTAAATGCAATAGATTGAAAAAAGGTTAGCAAAAATCACTTTGAATTTGCATTCATTACTAGCCCGTATAACATGCACTTTCCATAGAATTTATTCTAATCACTCAGTGCACATATCATATCGCAGAAATAGACATTTTATCAACTCGTCGTAAATTTTGAACATGTCATGATGTCAATTAAGTAACTAGACCACTTTGAAGGGGAACAACACTGGCTTATAGTTTTTAACCACAGCAATTTGCTATAGATGTCCATCACTTTGAAAAGGGTTGTGAAATGCATACACACTACAGTGACAGTTAAGGGCCTAAAGCCCGGCGCATACAGAGCCGACTCGACCCGATCCGACTGGTTCAGAGTCGGGCCCGGTCGGTCGGAGACGATTCATCGTCTTGAATCGGCCCTGACTGGCTTCCGACTGTCTCTCGACAGGCAAAATGTGAGTCGCGAGGCACCGCACACTGAGCCGATCCGCATGATCGGGTTGGGTCGGATCGAATCAGCTCTGTTTACGCGGGGCTTTGGGTTCCAAAAGCACCAAACGTTTGCGAGTGCGTCACATCTAAACACGCTTTGAGAGACACAAGAACGCGTACGTCCTAGACAATATACTAGTCTTGTTTGATGATGAGTTAAAAAAACAATTCTTGAAACTAATTTTCAAAACTTTTTTGGTGGAATGGACTACAACTATTATTATGTTTTCATTTATTATAATTTTGTTTGGGTGTTGAATTTCTTGAATGAATCATACTGTTATGCAATTTGTTTACCAGTGAGAGGTTCATGAACGCTAACATCACCAACGGCATCGGAATTGCAGAGATCTTTCACTTCCACCACATCGAGTACGAGGTCAGCCGAACGGCCTGGGACACCTTCGACCCAAGACTCGTTGGAGAGATCTGCTTTGCAGGTGAACATTTTAAAGATCGTTGTGCGTGGGGATCCTACACCGCAGGTCCCGATGATGAACTAGGCTTGCTGTGCGTACCAGAGGCGTCCATCCTGGGGGGGGGGGGGGGGGGGGGGGGGGCAGGGGGAAGTCACCCCCCCCCCCCCAACAATTAAAAAAAATGGGGGGGGGGGGCAAACATATCGTTTTGCAACCCCCAATAATTTCGAAAATGAAGAAAAATCGAGGGATATAATGCCAAAAAGGGTAACAACACAATTATCAATAATCTACTCTCAAAATAGCTGTTTTTACTTTGTAGTCTCTCATCAAACTTCATTCCGGTTGCGGGAAATCACATTTCGAAATGTGTTAAGCACTGCAATTTCTCAAACGCACATAAAGCAAACGGAGTTATAATTAAACCCTCATCTATTAAACACCGACAAACAAAATAAATTAATCTAAAATAAAATACTGTATATTTCAATTCTGTCCAAAAGCGCTGAACGCAGACGGCAGAGTAAATTGGAATATTATATATATTAAAAGAAAATACAAAAAAATGTAATCGAATAGGCAGAGCTGTACAGTAGTGGTCAAGTATATTGTAGTGTAGACAAGGCATGTCGCTAATTCATGGATGAAAACAAAAGTAAGAAATTGCCAAAGTTCTTAATCCCTGGAAAACAAACAGCTTGATAATTCTAAATAACTGAAGACTAAAAGTTTCATTGGGGCTCACTCCCGTAGACCCTATCAATGGCTCTATATAGTACATGAGCATCCGGAGACATCCCATGCACATCCATAAACGATCCACTATTGTTAAACCTTGAGAGTGCTAAAATGCAAAAATCTAAACGCTTCCGGGGGCTCCGCCCCTGGACCCCAACAAGGTCAATACGAGGTCCCTGTATTCCACATGTTTAGATTTTTTTTTGCAAATGTCGTATATTAAACTTACATTTATTCAAATTGTTATTTGTATATTATAAAGAAACATCTTTGATAAGTGCTAACATCAACAAGTTTTCGGGGCTGATGTGCCCCTATGCTACTGTTATAAGGCCCTTTAACCACCTATACTCTTTCACAAAAAGAATCCTCAATATGCCCTTTAAGATACGCTATACGAATAGATTCAGCATTCTATACAATCTTATCACACATGAAAGCGGTAAAAAATGTCTGAAATATAAAAGCTTCCTGGGGCTGGACCCCCATTAAAGTCCCCAATGTGGATGCCCCTTAAATCAACCAATTCAGGGCTTGAGCCATCAAGACGCTTTCAATGTGCGCATACATCTTGAAAGGCTATATCCTAAAAGCTTCTGGGGGCTCCGCCCCCTAGACCCCCTGCTGGGGGTGTTATTCGGTTGAAAACTATTTTTTGCCGCCCCCCCCCCCCCCTCAGTCTTTAAATTCTGGGCATGCTAAAGTGGGGCTTTTGGCTCTCTCACCGTTGACTCTTGAACATTTTTGTTTGGCCTATTAAGTCCAAACGTTCCTTGTATACTTCATATGGATGTAGCATAATGAGTGCTAATTATGGAAGGTGTACTCTAAGCCGTACTTGTGTGGGAGAGATTCAAAGTTAGACAAAAAGTTGAAATGTGTCCGTTAATTAGGCACCTTTACCCATACCTGTAATCACTGTCCTCTAATTCTCAGGAAACACAACGGAATAAGGTGCCACCATAGCTTTGTATACTTTTAGAGTGTGTACTTACTGGATTAATTACTGTCGAAAGTCTATCGGACTCATGTGGCCTCCCATACCTGAGTAAACACAGCATTATTTTCATCAAGGATGTTTGTATTTCCATCATGGGTGCTTGTTTTTAGCTACAATTCAAATGTTCCATGTTTTTTAATGTAATGTCAATGTTGTATTCAACAAACTATACTGGGAACAAACTGTCCTACCAGGAAAAAATATTATGTTTCTTCCTGAACGTAACAAGTTCTTGTACTACCATGCTAGAAGTTGAGAATGTATGTTTTATTTAACATTGCTCATCTCTAAACTGCCAACACCATAACTTCGTCATAATTCTTGGAGTGTATAACTATTTGTAAATGTTGCTACAAGTTCAATCTACAATACAAGAGCTTTATAGCTTTTGAGTGATATTAAAACATTGTCTCGGTACCGATTCAGACGTTGTAATAAATATCATGGACGTTTATGAACTAGTCAAGGATGTTTGCAGATTGATTACATAGTGCAGCAAATAAAAGATTCCAGTCAAAAATTACTCAAATACTTTATGCAGTTAAACAAAAGATTGATTTTTTACCCATACCTTAACAAACTAAAACGTTTTGACTTCTTGGTTATGAAGATGACTATGACCGGCTACATAATACACTGACATTTATTATTATTTTTTTGTTTTACATCGAACCACGTTTGCATAGCGAGAAATGTTTTATCCCTTTTAAATCAGCTCGATGGATGTACACAACAACATCATTCATTGGCATCTTATTCGCTATCATTATCATAATTGCCTACATATATTCTCGGTCTCATCTCTGAACGAGTCTCATTTTTCCTCATTTTCATAATTGTAAATTATCAATAGTGATAAACATCAACCCCTTTTACAACTTAATTCCCGTTTCTTTTTATTTATGATTTAGCTATTCCTCCACTCCACATTCTTCTTTTATTATTTGTCAATTGCGGAAATATGAAAAAAGGTTTTATTACGATATTATAATAAAAGATAGGACTATCAAAATTAAAGGAGAAAGTTTGAACTACCACTATACCCATTTCCTATTTAGATAATTCATTCAATATACACAATACTATCGTTTTGGTAGCACTTATGCAGCAGTTATATGCTATGACAATAGTGTGTAACCCTAGGTACATTCAAGAAGTGGCATCGTCTCTTAGTTCCCCCTATTTATAATATTATATCCCATTCTTTGAATGATAATGGTTGAAACTGCACTGAGATTACATTCGCTAAGAAGATAATGGGACACAAAATAAATGAATAATAATGTAGGCACGTGGTACCAATTCTACAAGATGGGAGGTAGCCCAGTCAATGTGCTGTAAGTGGTCCAAGTGGATGTAGACAAATGGGTGGTATGGGTGATAAATAGTGGTCAGTAATATTATATTAGTGTACCATTTGGGTGTAGAAAAACTGAACATTTGAACAGATTGTATACGAACTGGTAAGTGTAGCCTACAAGATGGATAGACAACTTGCAACTTAACCAGATAGAATGGATGAACTGGTCGTAGAAATAGTGGCAGTAAATCGTGAGACTTAATCTTCCAGTCAGCATCTCTCTATATGTATACTCTTTCCTCAACATTCCTCTTCAACCTTACATATTTGTTGTGATCCCTTGGTTTTCTTTTTTTTCTACTCATCATGCTGCTGTGAAAATATGAAGAAAAAAACGTCCATGATGACAATCAGAAATTGACCTCGTCATTTGGGGATGACAAGTTCTGGCATTATGCACATACATATGGGGCATCTATTGTTCAAAAATTGAGAAGAAACTCCTACTGCCTGTACATGATTTATTACAATAATTACAATATTATGGCTAAGAAACATCCATGATTCAAACAATTTGTGGAAGTTACATACAGGTTAGTACATAGCAGCAGTTTTACTTTGCCTACAGTTTAGGGTTGTCATGGTGTATGATTCTGAACAAAAATCATTTGGTAGGTGCATGTTATTAATTTCAAAATTGATTATCTGTTATTTACAGACAAACATCAATGATAAGAGTAACTAACTCAAAAGATGGCAATTTGTAAGCCAAAATGTATAAATCCATGCATGTTAAGGCTCAAATCTGATAAATGATATAATAATCAACAGTTTAAACAAGGTTTTAGCTACCTGCACGATTTTGGCTAGGTGAGGTGATGAGGAAAGTGTAAATTAAGTGCAAAATATCAACACCTGTGATAAGCTTCCTACCTATCATCACAGACTCATAACTTTGACTGAAATCTACTTTGATTAAACTGGGTCACCATTTGTTTTCATCATGATATCCATCATGGATGGTTGCAAAATTGTCAAGGACATTTCTGAGCCAAACTTTCTCACAGTCCTGCTGGCCTACCAACTTCAACCTACTCAAGACTTTGTCTAACTGATGTCCTGACTGTTTCCCACCATTTTTTACTACAAAATGGGCATGACTCTATTCAGTGGCGTAGCGTGGTCGGACTGATTGGGGGGGCACGAAAATTATTGGGGGGGGGGGGGGGGCACACATTATGTATTTCTATGTTTTTTCAAAAAATGGCCCCTTATGTTTTCTATTGTTTTTTGGAAATTATTGGGGGGGGGGGGGGGGGCACGTGCCCCCCCCCCCCCCGTGCCCCCCCGTAGCTACGCCACTGACTCTATTGTTCTAGACTACTCTAGACTACTTTTTACAGTTTGGATATGGGTGGGTACTATCGTTGTGTAATTTTAAAACAGATTTAAGGCGTAAAATTCCATACAAGCGGCAGGCTTAATGATTAGTGAGTGTCTAGAGAAGTGCTTATAATTATGTACAAAAATGTCCTGTAATATATTGGATATACCCAATGTGGGCCCATATTCCTGCAAAAGTATACTTTTAATGGACGTTTGTCCCACAAACGTCATTGACCGCAAAACGACTTTCCAGCTGGTTTTCACCCGTTTTTTTTTATAGAAATTTCCACATTTAAATCAGACCTAAACCTTAAGTTCCCTTCGGAACCTATAAACTGGGGCCAATATGTTTTAGCAATTACACGCTGAATTGTGCTGAGAGACAGGCATATCTGAGCTAACATCCTATATGTGTAAACAATATAATTTTGTTCAAACCTCCTCCGTGCAAAATGGCTACAGAGTTCGACCACCATTTTTGCAGAGATAATTCTTTAGTTGCGTGACTATTCAGTGCTATCTAGACTAGCAAGCTCGGCCATGTAATTCTGCAGTCGACGATGAAAATGCTCATCATGGATGTTTGCTTTTTATACTTCAACCACTTCTAAGGGACCTGGTGGTAAAACCATGGCATTCAGAAATATGTTAACCATCTTTAAATTTAAGGAAGATGTGTGGTTCCACAAAAAAAAACTTCAACGCATACATTTGGGAATAAAGAGGAAAATTGAAGTATAAAAGAAATTAATTAAAAATTTCAATTTTTTTTAGATATGCCATTTTGACTGTTTTTTCGTCTTTGATGGCCTGTGGAGTGCTTAAAAAATAGTAAAACTATATAAAACTGTACATTGTATGAAAGCCTTAATAATACCCTTTAAGATGATACCAATTAAAGCAATATTGTAATACATGGGGAGACACAGCGAAGGATAGAAGAGCTCAAGGTCTGAAAATGGCCAATTGTTCATCGTTCAAAAATCTGACCCACATGATCTACGATCCAGTAGCTTTAAAAGGATTCCAATTATTTCACATTTTTTTCCAAAAGGTAATATTTTGAGACTTCAATCATTAAGCAATTTCATTGTAAGATTTTTGAGACTGACATGTGAGATTTTCATAGAAAAAAAAAAAAATGTTTACCTATCAAGTGAAAACAGAAAAAAATCAATGTCTGATTTAATTCATTCACTCATACACTCACTTATTAAAAAATAATCAATTAAGTATTCATTGTTTCATTTTTCAAATAATTCTTCATTTTCATTTGCCAACATATTGTCACTCCTTCGACTGCTGCACCCAACCGCTAACTTCCAGTTTGTCGGTCCGCTCCAAATCTCGTTTCGGTGTCATTATGAAGGATGTCCTTAGATTCTCGTGCCTCGCTTTCGTCGTCATCTGTGCATTTGGTCTTGGTTTTTCGCAGCTTTACGGACAGTCGAATCCGAAATTAAGGACAATTGCCTCAACGATGCTGACTCATCTTCTTGCGACAGGGGCGTCTTTGACAGGTATGGAATGATTTGGTGCTGTCGTTAACATCCTCCGATGTCATTTGTCAATAATCCACTAATTGGTCCTATTCGCGTTCGGTATTTCTAGAAGGAGGAGAATTTTTTTTTTCATTTTCATTTATTCAACCATAAACATGATAAAAAACAATACAACAAATTGCAACATTAAGACATAATACGTAATGATTGTTCTATGGTTCGGACCATTAAGAAAGCAAGGCTTGTGGAGAAATGGCCCTTAAATATACATATAAAATAAAGCATACAAAATATAACTCATACAGATATCGCAGATACACACGCACACACACACACACACACACACACAAAACCCTATTTGAACATTTGCATAAAAATGCACACCTAAATATATAAAAATGAATAATCAATATAGTACATAAAATGATACATATATGTATAAATTTAGTATGTTACAAAGGAAAAACGAGAAGATACTACAAACTCCTTTCATAAATGCGGCATGGATTTCAAAAGGTACGTACGGCATTGTTTTTTAAATTTAGTGATTGTTGTGCTGGATTTGATAGAGTCTTCTAGCATATTCCACTCTTTTACACCAGTATAACTTATAGAATTCAATGAGGAAGTTAATCGAAATTTTGGTTGATGAAAATGGTGACTTTGCCGTGTATTATATGAATGAAGTTCTGAGTTCGCAAAAAACATATTACAATATTTTGCTGGTAATAGTCTAAAGTGTACACAATACATAAATATTAAAGTATTAAAAGCAATCAATTCATATATTGGTAAAATATTCAACTGTCTAAAGAGAGGTGTGCTAGGGCAACGCCAAGAAGATTTTGATATAGTTCTTACTGCTTTCTTTTGTATAGTGTATATTTTAGTAAGATGGCTTTTGTATGTATTACCCCATATGTAATTACAATAATTTAAATGTGGCACAACAATACTATTATATAACATATATAAAACATTACAAGGCAAAGTGAATTTAAGTTTTGTGAGTATGCCAACACTTCTCGCAAGAGATTTATAAATTGAGGAAATATGATCACTCCAGTCTAAATATTCATTAATTAAAACACCAAGGAACTTAACATTTTGTAATCGAGATATAATAACATTATCAATATTTAATGGTGGCAAATTTGTGGGTAATCTCCTGTTCCTTGTCCGAAAAATAATGTAATTGGTTTTTGTAAGATTCAGGGCCAATTTATTAACCTTGAACCATACTGAGACGTTTTTAATTTCCTTGTCTACTGATGACAATAGTGTATGTATATTATTGTTGCTCATAAGAGCTGCTGTGTCATCAGCAAACAAGGAAAATTTTAAAATATTTGAGGATTTAACAATATCATTAATATAGACAAGGAACAGGAGAGGACCCAATACAGATCCTTGCGGAACACCACAAGTATTATATTGCATTGACGATTTGACACCATTGACCATCACAAATTGTTTTCGTTCACATAAATAATCACGAAACCACTGTAAGGCTATACCTCTTATACCGTAATGATGTAATTTACTTAAAAGAATGTGATGATCAATGGTGTCAAATGCTTTTGATAAATCCATAAATAATCCCAGACAATATTTGCCATTTTCAATTTCATTTTGTATTTGATGGGATAAATTCAAGACGGCTAGGGCAGTTGAGTGATTTTTTCGGAAGCCGAATTGTTCATCTATTAGTACATTATTTAATTGTAAGAAATTATAGAGTCGTTTATGAATTATTTTTTCCAAAATCTTATCAAAAATAGGGAGAATGGCAATTGGCCTATAATTAGTGATATCATTTGCATCATCCTTTTTATAAAGTGGGACTATCTTTGCAATTTTAAACTGTTTAGGAACAATACCTGTTTGCAGGGATTTATTAAAAATACAGCATAACGGTTCAACATAATAATATATAGTATTTTTGATAACATTTGTACAAATATTGTCAGGGCCAACTGATTTGGATGATTTTAAATTTCTAATAATATCAACAATCTCATTTACTGTAGTTGGTCTCATAAAAAATGAATTATATTCACCATCCTTAGGCAAAAAAGAATCATATGAGTTATTAACGACTGGAATGTTTCCCGCAGTTTTTTTACCCAAAGAAAGAAAATATGAATTGAATTCATCAACAATATCTTTTATAGAGTTTAACTTTCTATTATTGTAGTACATAGAAGATGGCAATTTATTGTGTCTCTTATTACCAAGAATATCATTAATTTGTATCCACGTTTTCTTTATATCACCCTTTATTTTAACAAATATGGCATAATAATAATCAGCTTTCGCAGTACGTAATAAATTTGTTAATTTATTTTTATACTTATTATACTTTTCCTTATTATTATCACATGGATTTTTCAAATACTTTTTATATAATCTATGTTTTTTCTGAATTGATTTTAATAAACCATTTGTAATCCAGGGTTTTTTAAATTTACACTTATATTGTGTTTTCCTTTTGACTAACGGGAAACATTCATCATATATTAAAGAAAATACCATCATAAAGTGATCATAACACATATTAACATCAATATTATCATTTTCATACATTCTACTCCAAGTAACTTCTTTTAATTTATTCTTAAATCTAGCAATATTTTCATCATTTATCAATCTAGTATGAGTATACAAAGTTTGTTTTGGTATTGCATTTTTTATATTTTTAACGCAAAACACAGGAAAATGATCTGAAACATCAGCAACAATTAATCCAGTCTTAAAAGTATTTTCTAATGAATTACAAAAAATATTATCAATTAGAGTTGCCGTGCATGGGGTAATTCTGGTTGGCTTTGTTATCATCGGATATAAATTGAAAGAGTACATAGATTCTAAAAAGTTGTTTGACTGTTCATGACTATCTACATTCAATAAGTTTATATTAAAATCACCCATGATATACAGAGTTTTATTTGTATGATTCAAAGTTTCTAAATAACCATTAATTTTATCAACAAAAACATCCATGTTTGTGTTAGGGGTACGATATATACATCCAATTACAATAGGCTTCGTACTTTTAGACATTAACTGAATAAACAGCGAATTATATTCTTGCGTACTCTGAGATAAATCAGATTGTATTACATAATCATATTCATTAGATATATACAAAGCAACACCTCCTCCTCTTTTATCGTTCCTATTTAAATGAACTAAATTATATCCATCAATACTATACATTTCAATTTTTGTATTTGAATCAAACCATGTTTCGGATATACCGATTGCAGAAAACGAGTGATTTAGTGAGGATAACATACAAATAAATTCATCAAAATTGTGGGGTAAGCTTCTTGCGTTAACATGAAGAAGTGAAAATGTGTCTTTTTCATGAACATTGGTTTGGAATTCATCAGGAAATATATATTTACAATGTTTTTTATATGAGAATAATAAATTATCATCTGTACCTAAATATAAATCATTGTCGCATAATATAAAATCATCAGTATTGCCTATTAAAAACGGATTAACTTTCATACGTTTGAACTTTTCCATATCAATGTCATTATTCAAATTAAAATAACAATGCATATTGAGCTTAAAGTCATCATCATGCATATAATGGTTAAAAGGGAATATATTGCAGCAATTACAGCATAACGAGAAAGGTGTAGGGTTTTGACAATTCAGAGATTCACCACAGATTTCACACAAGATCACCATTGTACAAATCACACACAAATACACATACAATCAATCTACGTGTATAATACAGCTAACAAAATATGTACAAATAAACAAAGATTTGATTTGAAGAAAACAAACAACGGAAACCAGAGGCAGAGTTCTTGTTTTAGGATGTACAAAGTTTTTTCAGGTCATCTTCTGAGGCGACTAATTTGCGTGTCTTTCCAGTGGGCGTGTTGATGATGGCAAAGATTCGGCCGTCTATCGACCATGCAGCTTCTGTATGTTGGCAGTTCCGTGCGGCTCTGAGGAGTTTCGCGTTCTGCGCTGTCAGGTCCTCCTGTATCGATTTACGGGACCCAGCTAGTTTCCTGCGATTTTTCAGGATCATCTCGCGTGTTCGGTATGATTTGAATTTCACTATGATGGTATCTGGGGGATGGTGACTCGCGTGTCCAGGTCTCGCAGGCGTGGCATCAGGTGTTGTTTTCGCCCTCGACTTGACTCGGTGACTACGCTCGATGTCATCTTTGGTGATGGGGATGCCCAGCACATCACTGGCCAGACTGATGACGATGTCATCTGTCTCCTCTCATTCATCTGCTGTTCGAGGCCAAAGAAACGCAAACAGTTGCGTCTGGAGTACTGCTCCTGTTGATTGGCATCGTGTTTCAGCTTTTGGAGTTCGTGTCCTTGGTTTGTGATGTGGCTTTTCAGTTTGTCGATTTCTTTCTCTCTCTGTTTATTGCTGAATTCAAGATCTAGGATCTGTGCCTCGTGCTTCTCTACTTCGAGAATGACCTTGGTTGTTTCTGGCTAAATCACTGATGGTGATGACCTTTGTCACATTATAAAGAATTTCTGCTTCTCTTATTGAGGTGTTATCATGATGTAGTCACCATTCAGTCTGCACCCTTCTTTAACAGAGCTCAATGATTTTCTTTTTCATTCATGTGAACATAGTTCTTCATTCGTTTGGCAAATATGTCAATTATACAATTATAACAATGCATTGGGATTTGATAATTATTTGTAATCATCTTTGAGACGGCACACATTCCTTGATGAATGAGGTTAATACGTTTTGTGTGTGCGTGTACGTATTTTAAACAAAACTGTAGGCATACACTAAATCGTAATAAAAGTTTTGCTGTTAATATATCAATGATTTTAATACATAACAACTGTCTTACCCTTCTCAGTTTGACCGCGTCGCTGTTCAGTCTGTTTGTGGCGCTCTTCGGTGAGCTCTCCCCTAGTTCTCTCTCCCTCCCCGTCAACCTCTGGTTGACCAACCAGGTCGGACTCATTCTCTACGGCGTCTACATGATCATCATGGTCATCGTCATGCTCAATGCCCTCATCGCCATGCTGAGCAACACGTACTCGCGCGTCGAGGTTCGTATAAATGCATCATCACAACATGAAGCAATATAATGTATTACTATATGGTATTGACAGCCAGTGGCGTACCCAGGATTTTTTAAAGGGGGGGAGGGTGTCCGTTGAAAATGTCACGTGACTGTCATGTGACTACGACTGAATTACGTATACTTAGGACAGTTGTCCTAACTTCGCGATCGGAACAAACCCCATCATCGGTCAAATGTAAACATGTTTTATGGCAAGCTTGCGTTATTTCAATCAGTGAGAAGGGGACACGATATAAAATGAACAAAACTATGTATGATTCCATTTGGCATGGGCGTCGATCTGTCATTGATACCCATTCATCAGGGGGGATGATCTGTTCATTCATCCCCCCTGATGCATATAGGTATTACGTAAGTATCGACGCCCATGCCATTTGGAATAATAAATCAAATATGAGTTATCAATGGCACCGAATGGGGTAGGGAATGAATCCCCTTATAACACGAGTGAAGTGTAATGTACAAATTTCACTACCCCTCCCCCCCCCCCCCCCCCCCCCATAATGACGAATGATTGCGAACTTGAATATGATGGTAAAGATGAAATATTTTTCGTTTGTATGTATCGGTTATACTTGTAAGTGCCCAGCCCCAATCTGATTAAGGGTTTTATAATCGCAACTACACGATGCTTAAATATTTATGGCTTATTCCGTACTTACTTTACGATATTATTTGTTTTCTTTATTTAATTTACATCATGTTCCATAGACGTCGATCTGTAATCAATACATATTGTTCAAGGGGGGGGGGGGGGGGGTAATGTAATAATTCACCCCCCGCTGAACAAACGACATACGTAAGGATCGACGCCCATATCATATAAGTTTCTTTTACATCACATCTCTCTATATACTTTCATTTTACACATCCCCGTTGCAGAAAGAAATACAATCGATTGTAAGACGAAATATATACGTATGCATCGCTGATGTTTTCTATTAGTATCGGGAACGAAACGTATATCGTGAACAAGCAGTTTCCATACTTTATAGAATGGTCTCGATAAAGAAGACCTTTCTTGAATATAAATATTGTTCATTACTTATTTCAAAGGTAAAAGGTCTTCCTTTTGCCAGATCATCTACTTTTCAGGCAAATGTAATATTTATTGATAAAGTGTAGCTGATCAGATAAGTTAATTGCAGCGAACATATAATGTTCACATGTATAATAGGGTCTGTTTGATGAAGATACTAATTAATGGTGTCTTTAAATAGGCACAAGCAGCAACATAAGCAAATCTTTTCCGAATAATATATTTCATGTTTTTTGGTGTGTTCGCTTTCAGCTACCCGTTTGCTTTGCATGTGAACTGAACACTATAATATGTTGTATATCATTTGTCATTCTAACGCACCTATAGACCAGCAATAGGCTCCTATGCTGATAATTATTTTACCGATTATACATTAGGTTCATGGCAAAGGCTAATTTCGACTTAGGAGCCTTTCTTGCAACAGTTTAGGATAACTGTCCTATGTACGTAGTCATATGACAATCACGTGACATTTAGGACGTCCTAAAGATAGGACCCTTTCTTGCAACAAGCCCCGGGCTACCAATATATTCATTATACGTATCCTATTTTTATCTTCACATTTTCTACAGGAAAATGCCCGGATGGAGTGGCACTTTGCGCGCACATGCATGATGCTTGAATATGACCAGTGGAAAGGTACTGTAGGGCCGCCATTAAACCTTTTTCCACGTGTGGGACTGCTATCACAGAGACTCATTGGCTACGTCAGAAAAATCTGTAAAAGGCCGATAAAAGACGAGGTAAATTTTACAAGGAAAGATCTACGTGCGTAATTTTTGTTTTTAATTCCAAGTAAACAACATAAACGAAAATTTCGTAATTTTGTTGAATGCGTGATATTCTCGAAAAGAACCGCAGGGCAGACAAAATACAAGTTGTACACAGTACAGGTCAGTGATTTAAGGTAAATAAAGTGAGGTATCGACTTTTACTTTCATTTTTATCAAATATCAATCTATCCTACTAGAAAATTAACGTTTAAAAAAAAAAAAAAAAAAAAAATGTATAGACTATTATTTCAATCAAACGATTGTAACGCATGATTTTATATTTCATACAATAACAGTATTGGGAAAGTTACAGAAAACATAATTCTATATTGGCCAAACTAATTGATCAATATTGTTGAATTAGTATGAAAAAAGGCTTGTGTGCTGAAATATGAACATTAGTATCGTTTAATGCAAAAATATCGGTGGAACTTTAATGCACGCCGTCAGCACGCCAGTAAGATTTGGCCTAAATTCACCGCCCGTTCGCCCCTCTCCGCTGGGCTGGAGATTGGTCGACAAGCCCGCCTACCGTGCACACGTGCTCTTCCATAGCTTTTGCATGCAGCGTATATGCGGTTGAATGGAATCTGATGGTAAACAGATTGTTTTATTACGAACCTTTTAATGTTCTAATAGTCATTTCAAAGCATTTTTTTACAAATCTATACATTAACAGATATGTTATGATATAAATCTGAGAGTCGTATACAGCCTAGCTTTCGATCCTAGCAGAATCTTCGTCAGGGCACAAATGACAGTTACTACAGAAAAAACACAGAATATATACCAACATAAACACATGTATGTGTTTATGTTACCAACATAAACATGTGTTTATGTTGGTATATATTCTGTGTTTTTTCTGTAGTAACTGTTATTTGTGCCCTGACGAAGATTCTGCTAGGATCGAAAGCTAGGCTGTATACGACTCTCATTTTACCACATTGGCGATTTTTTAGTAGACAAGCAGTTTTCAGCAGTATTTTCCATATTCATGATATAAATCTCTTACATGGTAGGCGATGAAAGTATACTTTTCATTTTCTGCGTGTGGGGCGTTTCCCAATACTGTTATTTGGCTTTACAAAAATTTCATGTAGAGATCTGTATATGGATAATCGTGATAAAGCGACATTTTGCTTTGTGATTTTCAGACAATACTAGAGATGCATCGCAGTCGGATGCTGGGCCCTGAGAGACGGCGTCTCGCATACAATCGCAAGGTAATTATTTCTTTACGGTACTGATCCTATCGAATCTTGATTCTTGGTTATAAAAAAAAATTCTTCTTGAGTTGAAACCTAGTCTTTCAATTTTAAGAAAGCGTTTTAGAACATTTTCCAGTATTCTATTCCTGAACACCCATACAAAAAGCAACTCGTCTTTATGTCATAGTTATTAAAGGGGTAGTTTAGTTATGGTAAGGCTGAACTTAAGTAGCCAAAACCTGCACAGTAACATTATAAACTAATAGTTATAACTCCACCATGCTCGAAAGGTATACAAAATTACAAACGACTAAGTAAAAAGCCTGTTATCATTAAAAAAGAGCCATTGAAACACAAGAGGGCGCTTTTTAAAAAGGCATTGGTTCAACCATTTTTCATACAAAATTATGCATGTGATGTTTTATTGATATAATGATTAAATAGCGAGATCATCAACAACTATTTAAAAAACGCTTTTGAAAATGTTTGAAAAAGTGCAAGCATTTTTTTTATTTTTTTCTAAAAATCATCTAATTATTTGGGCCCAAATAATTATAAGATCAGATATATTTATTGATATTTCAGCCGTTTCTGGGTCGATTTTGACCAAATAAAGTTTATTCTGCCATTAAAATTGCATGTTCTCTCAAATTCGACACTCAGTTTTTCATTACCTCACAAAAAAATTGTGATCTGCAGCGCCCTCTCTACCAAAACTAAACTACCCCTTTAATCAGAACGGTAAGGAAATAATATTTCGTTCTTCTTTTTGTTTATTCCCAACAGCAAAGTGGAGGGAAAATCTTGGCGGATCGTTTGCTTCAGCTCAAACTGTCCGCGTCATCGGAAGATGCTCTCGCATTTTACTGATTAAAGGGGAAGTTTCAAACTTAAAAACACACAATCCCAGCTAGCCACCTGACGTCGGGCCGATGTCGGAAGTTGGTTGGCGGATGTCGGCATATCGCCGTTGGCTCGAGGTTAAAATGTCCGCCAGCCCAACATCGTCACGACGTCATTTTTGTGATATATTGGCATAACGTCATTTTCCGACAATGGCCCAACATCATGTCATGAGATGATGTTGGGCCATTGTCGGAAAATGACGTTATGCCAATATATCACAAAAATGACGTCGTGACGATGTTGGGCTGGCGGACATTTTAACCTCGAGCCAACGACGATATGCCGACATCCGCCAACCAACTTCCGACATCGGCCCGACGTCAGGTGGCTAGCTGGGATATAGCACATTTAATTGAGTGTAGAGTTGCGGTTTTTGAGAATTTAACAACCATGTTGAATATTAAAGCAAACGTCCAGTACAGCGGCAGATAAGCAAAGTTGTTTTTATCGCAAGCAAAAAACGTACAGTATTGAGCCACTGCACTGACCAGTCCTGAGTGGGTTTGTCCTGCAATCACCTCATCTCACCTATCCTGTAGCCTAACTAGCCGTAGGGGCGCCACCAGTGACTTCAAAAACTGCAGGCAGATTTATCTGTTGAAAATACAGTCCACCAGGATCAGTATCAAACGTCTAAACTAGACTGAACAGTTGGATAAAGTTGAATGTACAAGTGTACTCTCATAATCATATATTTGCAACAAGTAAACGTTTCGACTCTATACTATAATATAGAGTTAATGAAGTGGATTTAACACCTTTTAAAATTCATCACAATAATGTTGACGTGAAATACCAACTAATAGGATGAAGTAAAAGTTACATTACCTCACTGGATAGTTTCCAAAAAATCTCCACCTTTGACAACAAACAGAAATTGGCAAATTGCTCACATACCAGCTATTATTGTATAGCGATAGAACATTACAAATTTAAATAACACCAACATGAGGATGAAGACAGTACAATGTATGTTCATCTCCCTGGATGATCGAGGGATGGTCGATTCCAGTTTCAAGAAACATCCAACGTTGACTCGGCATTCTGTTGCATTCTTGAAGGACCATTATTTTGGTATGTCTTGATCCATTTCATCCAGTAGTAGTCCAATGCATAGTTCCGTAACTTGGTGCTCCATATTTTGTATCTATACAACATAAATACACGTAGGCCTACGATAAAGATTCCAAGAATAAAAAAGTAAGCTGGTGTTCTATATATCATGTGTCTGTAAAATATGAACAGTACAACAAATACAAGACATGTACATAGTGTAAATTCTCATAATTAAGATGATTTGTTATTATCATTTTTTTGTTATGGTGACTACTAATATATAGCGCACCTTCCGTCTTTTGACACTCACGGCGTATCACTATTATTACCCCGGCCATCGGATACATACTGCAATCAATCCAGCACACAGACCGCAAGTTTTCCACTCCCTGGGAGCATTCCAGCCAGGCAAACTCGAAGGTGCACACAGTGCTAAGGAAGTCCGTTCCATCCTTCCGGGTACCCATTTATACACCTGGGTCGAGAGCAGCAAATGTGGATACATTTTTTTGCTGAAGGAAAAACGCGATGAGCATACTTTGGGTTCGAATTCGGGACCTCACGGTTGGAAGGCGCGTGCTCTACCGATCTTGCCACACCACGTCCACGTTTTAATGATGTCATATTTATTCCTAACAAAGAACAGTGGGTAGAATTTTAGTCGCAGTATTTATCGTTACACCACCTTTACTCTATAATAATAATACAATTCTTTTCTTTAAAATAATGTACACAAAAGTTGTGTGTAGCATTTTATTTTTGTTACCAGTTCAGTCATGTGCTTTATAAATGTGTTGATAATTGTACGTAAATACTGTATGTATACTGTTGCCCATAAAATTGGAATAAATTATTTGTACAACTGTATGCGAAGTGAAGCGTGCCACTGTGAATTATTTATGATATGTGTGAAGTATATACACAATACGTTATTGATCAAGTTCTAAAAATAATACCACAGTTAAATTGTCCTACGCAAAATTTATATTGGGGGTAAAACAAAAAAAGGGAGCAAAACAACAGCAGTACTAAGGATTTTGTTACTATTTGCATATTATTTTGGTGAATATAAAACATTTTGGAGCAGATCTTTTGCATGAAAAAGTTTAACATTCAAATGTCTATCAGTCACTGATATCGAATATGACACCTGACGCTTGATTGGGCCACCCTGACATGGGTCAGTGCTTAAGACGTCGCAGGATGCTATCATCAAGCCTGTTGACGCTGTCAAAGGGCTGCTCGTCCTACTCTTTGGTCAGAGGCTGAGATAAATCTTGTTGAGTATGACGAACGTTGTCTCAGTCACTGATGGCTCGGGCTAGGGCATCCCAGGCCTGCTCGATATGGTTCGTATCAGGGGAGGAAGCAGTCCATGGTCACTGCTGCACCCTCTTTCTCATCAAGAAATTCTCTAACTGCAGCTGCCCTCTGTGACAAAGCTTTGTCGTCGTGCAGCCGGAAATGGTTTCCGCTGGACCTTTTTTCACCGACACCCCACCTCGAAAAATCTTCACCGACAGCCCCCCCCCCTCGAAAAATCCTCACCACCGACACCCCCTCAACAAATCCTCGCCGACACCCCCTCTCGAAAAACCTTCACCGACAGCCCCCCTCGAAAAATCTTCACCAACACCCCCCTTGAAAATATTGGTCGCCGAGATAACCGCCCCCCCCCCCCCCTTGAAAAAATCCTGGGTACGCCACTGAGTGGAATCAATTTCATTTCGTTTTGTGTACTCTCTCTCCTGAATGAAATAAAAATTCCACCATCGTGTCAAATGAATTATTACGTTTATGCCTCGAAAGTTGGTCAAGCATGCGGATGCTACATTTCTAGGCTAGTTTATGCGCACGGCATAATGCTACGTTTACACCATGCATGTCCCCGGCGGCCACGGCAGCCCCGTTTCAGGCCACCGTGGACAAAACGGGATGGACTTGAGACAACGCCGGGGGACGGAATGGGCAAACGTGACTAGACTGCCGTGTATGCCGGGCCAGATTTTTAAACTGTCAATAAATTTGCCACGGCAACCTAGCAGGCCGTAGTAAAACGGGGTGAACGCAACAAAACGTGACAGGCCGTAACAAAACTTGGAGGCTGTCCGTAGTAGGACGGGAAGACATTCCCCGACATCTCACGGTCCTTTCCCGTCCTACTACGGACAGCCTCCAAGTTTTGTTACGGCCTATTACGTACTGTCACGTTTTGTTGCTTTCACCCCGTTTTACTATGGCCTGCTAGGCTTCTCATCCGCACCGTGACTGACGTGGCAATTTTGTTGACAGTTTAAAAATCTGGCCCGGCATCCACGGCAATCACGTTTGCCAATTCTCACGACCATCCCGTTTTGTCCACGGTGGCCTGAAACGGGGCTGCCGTGGCCGCCAGGAACATGGTGTAAACGCACCATCAGTGGGGGGAAGGGGCTCTTCCCCCACGGACCGTCACGGATACCGTGATAGTCCGTGATAGACCGTGAGAAAACTTCGCAAGACCTAACAAAACTTGAATACAGAGGAAACATTTGTCAAAATCTCACGGCGCACTACGTCTTGGGCGAACGGGGCTGCCGTATGGCAAGCCGTTTTAACATTTATTCCTATTTTTGATATCAAGAATTCAATTCTTGATATCAAGAATTCGACTTCTTGATATCAAAAATTCATTTCTTGATATCAAGAATTCAATTCTTGATATCAAGAATTACCATTGCTTTACAACAGAAAATCTTTTCTTGATATCAAGAATTCATTTCTTGATATCAAGAAATCAATTCTTGATATCAAGAATTCATTTCTTGATATCAAGAATTCAATTCTTGATATCAAGAATTCATTTCTTGATATCAAGAATTCAATTCTTGATATCAAAAAATAGAATTCATGATATCAAGAATTCAATTCGTATTTCGAACGTAAGACTATTGCAAGAATTATTTTGATATCGAGCGCAAAAGTAATGCAAAAATTCACAGTTGATTTCGAGCGCAAATGTAATGCAGAAATTCATTCTGATTTCGTGCTCAAAAGTTGCGCTCAAATTCAATGTGATTCGATTTCGAACGCAAAAGTTGTGCACGAATTCAATCTGAATTCGTGCTCAAAAGTTGCGCTCAAATTCATTGTGATTCGATTTCGAACGCAAAAGTTGTGCACGAATACATATCCTGCCTGAGCGGTGCGGTGTCGAAAGTCAATGTATCGCGAGAATTCTGCAAGAATGCATGTTGCCAGTTTGCAGTGCATTGATTGTCTCGGTGATTTTCCTTGTATAAAATTTTCATTTCATACTGTTTAATCATTTGACTATTAATTAATGTTACATTGATAATATTGGGTGTGATTCTTACTAGTTTAATTACTTGTTATAAAACATACAAAACGCGTCTTTGAAAAACGTAAAACGGCAACATATCAAGAAATAATTTCGTGATATGTTGCCAATAGACAATGCGCAAACCTGTAGCAAAGATTACCCCGTTTGTAATAATATATTCACGTTTTTACTGCGCAATTTATTTAAAAATATTTTTGATCACGTCAGTTAAAATAATACTGTCCGATCTGATCATTTTCAGCAAAAAGACATCTAAATTGACTTACAAAACACGCATTGTAAAAATGATAAATTGGCAACATATCAAGAATTCATGCGGAACTAATGAATTTGTGATATGTTGCCAAATTGTGCATTTACAATGCGTATTTTGTAAGTCTTTTTAGAAGTTATTTTGCTTTTAAAATATCACATCTGACGTTACTATTTCAACTAAAATACAAGTATATTTTACAATTGATCATTCAGAAAAACACGTGGACATATTTATTGCACAAGGGACAATCTTTACAACAGGTTTACGCAACGTTTATTGGCAACATATCACGAAATGATAAAAACGCACGTGGCCGATATTTGGGCTCAGACTGCAGCAGTTATGTTTACTTAGGCTCTAGGGCGGTGTACATGTGTACACAGCTCTATGGTGTGTGTTCACAAAGCACGTCCTGAATCTGGACTAGAGACTGCGGCAGTTTTGTGAATAGGCTCTAGCGCGAGTCGTATAGGGCGGTGTGTACATGGTGTGTGTTCACAAAGCACTTCCTGAATCTGGACTAGACACCGCACCGCTCAGGAGGAAATCGTGCAATACTTTTGCGTTCGAAATCAGAATGTAATCCTGCTCAAATCTTGCGTTCGAAATCAGATTGTAATCCTGCTCAAATCTTGCGTTCGAAATCAGAATGTAATCCTGCTCAAATCTTGTGTTCGAAATCAGAATGTAATCCTGCTCAAATCTTGCGTTCGAAATCAGAATGTAATCCTGCACAACTCTCGCGTTCGAATTCAACTGTGAATTTATCCACTACTTTTGAGCTCGATATCCAAATGAATTCTTGATATCAAGAATTGATTTCTTGATATCAAGAAATCGAATTCTTGATATCAAAAAATAAATTCTTGATATCAAGAAATTAATTCTTGATATCAAGAAATCGAATTCTTGATATCAAGAATTCGAATTCTTGATATCAAGAAATGAATTCTTGATATCAAGAAATCGAATTCTTGATATCACGAAATGAATTCTTGATATCAAGAAATCGAATTCTTGATATCAAGAATTGAATTCTTGATATCAAGATTTACCATTGGTTAACAACAGAAAATTATTTCTTGATATCAAGAATTCGAATTCTTGATATCAAGAATTCGAATTCTTGATATCAAGAAATGAATTCTTAATATCAAGAATTGAATTCTTGATATCAAGAAATGAATTCTTGATATCAAGAATTGATTTCTTGATATCAAGAAATGAATTCTTGATATCAAGAAATGATTTTCTGTTGTAAAGCAATGGTAATTCTTGATATCAATAATTGAATTCTTGATATCAAGAAATGAATTCTTGATATCAAGAAGTCGAATTCTTGATATCAAGAATTGAATTCTTGATATCAAGAATTGAATTCTTGATATCAAGAAATAGGAATAAATGTTAAAACGGCTTGCCATACTGCCGTGGCCGCCGGGGACATGGTGTAAACGTAGCATGACATATATACAAGATTCTTGTCCAATCGCTTTATATCAATCCTGCCTGAGCTGCGAGCGGCCTGCAGTGTGACAACCTGACGTTGGGGCGCCCTGTCGATAATCGCGAGCCCGAGCTGTACAAGAAGCACGCGCGTGTAATAATGTGTGCATGTTTTGTGTGCGCGTCCGATGTACAGTCACTCGTAGTCGTGCGTGCCGCATAGCCCAGGAAGTGGGCTAGGCATAACACTGAACCAGTCGGTATTTACGCACCGTGCGAAGGGCGTTTGCATTCAGATGGCACCGCGCACCTGATTTACTAATCCCCCGGACTAATCCGAACCACAGCATTAATTCATCATCAATGGAAGAGGAAGAGGTAAGGAGATCGTTCTTCCGCATGATCCGAGCGGGCAACACCAGGGATGTCGAGTCGCTCATCACAGATCCAAGATACGAGGTGGCGTCTCCGGCGCTGTGGGCAGGTGGGCTCAGGGATGCCATTCACTACAGGAAACAAGGTAAGACTTGTATTGTTATGGAACGCAGGCTCATCTTCGGTATCTCGCTTTACATTTTGTCAGTAGGTCGTATTACATACATTAAACATATGTTTCGGGGACTCAACAGATGGACATTTGTAGCTGAAAAGATGTTGTGTAATTCAATCATCAAATTTGGCAGTGGCACCTTAAATAAGGAAAATACCAGAAAAGAACAAAATGAGGATGGTTTTAGTTTCTCATATTATGAGACACCCGTGAATTAAGAAAGTAAGATAGTAAAGTTTTACTTTTTATCCCTAAATGATATAAACATCTTGATATCAGTGCTAAACTACCGAGGTCGAAAGGCTTCCGGGAGTTCGGCCCCGTGGAACCCTACAGCGCCCCACCGGCTGAAGACGGCTTCGTGCTACGAAGTACATAGGAAACAAATCAAAATACAATCAGCATACAAATATCAATACAAAAATATAAATACAAAAAAGCAAAAGACAAATTACATTAAAAGTGTTTGGTACCAGTAGAAAGGCTGAGCCGTATATGGTAACTGGTACCATCCTAGATTATTGGTTATTGGTTATTGAATCATAAATAATGCGTCATTTGATGCAATATTTAAAGGGATCCAGTAACTTTGTTGGCAAGTGCCAACAATTATGAGTGATTAATAAAGTGTGTATTAGATATGTCCACAAAGTAATGTGTAAACATATCACGTTAATTGGATGTTTTTTGGCTGAGATGTGAGCAGAAAATCAATGTGATATTCACTAACCAAGTCTACTTACTTTGTACACTGCATTAAATTATCCCGTAGACAATTTCATATCTGAACACTTCAATCGTATATATTTTTTGATCGAAATGGAAAAAACAAAAAACCTATCCCGTGCTTTTATTGTTAATACGAATAGTATGATAAGGTATGAGAGAACCACTAGAGTTCCAAATTAGTTTTTAGGATTTGGACAATGTTACTAGGTCCCTTTAAAATGTAAAATGTCATTTGCAAATATTATTTTTGGGGGTGCATATTTGTTTTTCTTCATGAAACAAATATAACCTTATTTTCCCCTGGTCGGTAGAATCATGATATAGGCCTACTTACCCACATTATAGTACATGTCGTCAAGTCAGAATTTCCATCCTATAGGTATGCACCAAATCGCACAGTTTTAAGTTTTTAAAAAAATGCAAAAGCTCCCTACCGTGCACCCTCCTCACACTCTCCGCTCCCTCGCAAAGTCCCACACTCACTGCTTGCTAAAAATTGGCAACCCTACCAGTACGCTATATACACTGTGGTGATGTGGATTTGGATTTGCCCCCCCCCCCCAACACGTTTTTGCTCACTACGCCACTGGGTCTAGACCACCTAAACTTTGGGTCTCAGAACCCCCTCCTGATTACACAATTTAACAGTGGACTTGGCTTCGGCCTCGAAATTCTTTAGCGACTGAAATTGGAAGATTATTAAGTGCACATTGCAATCATCATGTTATGAGGTGGGCATTGTCCAAGATGAACTTTAGCCTGATATATACATATATTGCAAGCATTCTGATGGAGCCCTGAATAGCATCAGTCAAGGGATACCCACTTTGGGAAGCTTATTGGGGTCCAGGGGGCGGAGCCCCTGGAAGCTTTGGGATTTGTAATATCCAGATATAAAGAGGTTGTCTATATGTAAATATACAGTTCTTATATATTCTTATATACTATTCTTTAGTTAGTTAGCTTTTGATTTAGCTGTTTAGAATTTGAAAGATTATTAAGTGCATATTGCAAGCATCATGTTATGAGGAGGGCTTTGTCCAAGTATGGATGAACTTTAGCCTGATAGATACATAGATTGCAATCATCCTGATGGAACCCTGAATATAATAAGTCAAGGGATACCCACATTGGGAAGCTTATTGGGGGTCCAGGGGCGGAGCCCCCGGAAGCTTTGGGATTTGTAATATCCAGAAATAAAGATGTCTATATGTTAATAGGAAATACAGTTAACTATTGAATAGTTAGCTAAATTTTAGTGAGCGAAGCGCCGACGCACAGTGGGCCACAATCGCCTGAAAGTGTGCCAAGAGAGAAGTCCTGAATAAAACTATTTAATGAGTACTGGGCCGGGACTGGGTGAAATAATCTTAATGGGGGGTTCCAGGGGGCGCAGCCCCCGGAAGATTTTGGACTTGGGCAGTTTAGCACTATCAAAAGGGGTATACACTCAAAAAACAGAAGTGCTGTTTTTAGCACTTGGAGGGCTACATTCAGCACCTTTTCGGTGCTCACATAGGGACAGCACCGCCTGTGCTGGTTTGGCACTAGTACAAGTGCTAGTTTAGCACCACTTGAGGTGTTACCGAATTTGCACTTTTGGTGCTGAGAAATCCACATTGTGTGTGATGAATAAAACCCATAGTGCTAAAAGATAATACGGGGGGAGGGGCGGCTTCCGTTAACTCGGAACTTAATATAGCTCATATGTATTTCGTGGTAAAAGAAGCAGGATAAAGATGTCCGATAGTAGGATTCGAACCTTGGATCCCACGCGTCCAAGTCAGACGCGATACCGACTGAGCTAACTCGCATCACGGGAAGCCGAATGCACTGTAACGAAAGTATCATACAGTTTCTATTGTTACGAATTTAGCACGTTGTGGTGCTGTTCTCACAGCACCAGTTTTCAGCACCGATCTTTTAGCACCTCGCAGACTTTTATTCACTACTTACACTTGTATAGCTCCTCCAGGTGCACGATCGCGACCAGCACTCGTTTTTTAGCACCTTCATTTTTAGAGTGTAGTAACACCTTTCACATTATGAATGAGAGGGGGCAATGCTCCTTTATTTCAATGTTATTATATATTTTTGAACCCCAAATATTGGGGGGGGGGGGGGGGGGATAATAATACAGGCCATCCCCCCACCTGAAATATTGGGGAGATGTATCCCCCCCCCCCCCCCCCATCCCCCGTGATCGACGCTCATGATATGCCACGTTAAATGGCTCGAAAATGAAGAATTAACAATTACATACACTGTTAAAGGGGTAGTTTAGTTTTGGTAGAGAGGGCGCTGCACATCACAATTTTTTTGTGAGGTAATGAAAAACTGAGTGTCGAATTTGCGAGAACATGCAATTTTAATGCAGAATAAACTTTATTTGGTCAAAATCGGCCCAGAAACGGCTGAAATATCAATAAATATATCTGAACCTATAATTATTTGGGGCCCAAATAATTAGCTGAATTTTTCAAAAAAATAAAAAATGCTTGCACTTTTTCAAAAATTTTCAAAAGCGTTTTTTAATTAGTTGTTGATGATCTCTCTATTTAATCATTATTTCAATAAAACATCACATGCATTATTTTGTATGAAAAATGGTTGAAACCAATGCCTTTTTAGAGAGCGCCCTCTTGAGTTTTAATGGATCTTTTTTTAATGATAACGGGCTTTTTACTTAGTCGTTTGTCATTTTGTATACCTTTCGAGCATGGTTGAGTTAAAACTATTAGTTTTATAATGTTACTGTCCATGTTTGGTTACTAAAGTTGAGCCTTACCAAAACTAAACTACCCCTTTAAAACACTGTGTAAACAAAATTTTCAACAACCGCTGTTTGACATATGAACCATCCAACTGTTGTTGAAAACATTCAACAGCCCCAGGTTTTTAAAGTTTACACAACTGTTGTTTTAATTTGTTCTAAAACTGTTGTTTAGAATAAATTTCAACAATCCCGTTGTTGAAATAGCAAATACAAAACAAGATGTAAAAGCGACAAGGGTATAGGATTCGAACCAGGGGTCTTTGCATGGGTTATAAGCCTCACTTTCTATCGACTGCGCTATCTCGGTTCGCTTGGTTTGCAATGGGACGCGGTGATTTTGCTGTCGAAACTATCACGTGATTTAACACGTTTCATCAACGCTTGAACAATGGCCGCTTCACGCAACCCTTCTTTATTCAACTTATCATGCTACACCTAAAGTTGTATGACAAGATTTAACAACCATTTTTACACAGCGTTTTTTACATAGCGTTTTTAACAGTGTAGTCAGTTTTAGTTATTTGTTTTAGTATTCGCTTACGCCATTGTTCGATCACAATCTGTGCGGGGGCTCCCCGCTATTGCTAAGACATGTAATGCATTATAAACGACGTTACGTCGCTTTTATTATTCTGAGGTCTATAACTCCACGAAAAGGAGACTTCAAACCCTTATTTTGTTAAGGCAAGCTGTTAAATGATATTTTCTTTCATATAAGACAATAACCTCGCAACTTTTAAACTTGGCTTGCAAAAGGCGGACACTCCCTTTAATAGTCCTGAAGTCAACTTTGGTTCTTTGCCAACAATTATCTTTTTATAGTATGTCATGTAAGTATGTTATGGTTAGCTATCAGGAGGTGCTTCGCATTTCCCCATCGAAAACAACAAACAATACAGTCGTGCTCCTTCCGCCCCAAGTGCATACCGTGGGAACGGTGGGGACAATAATTATGCATTTGTTGATACACTGTACATAAGATATCACGCCACGTAATATTATTAAAAAAGCGGGTATTTCTATCCGGATGTAGTATACAAAAGGCCTATATAATTTCTTTTTACTGAGCCCGTTTACAACTGATTTGGTATCAATAATTATGAACTTTAGTAACTAAAACTTGTGCGTTATCATTAACAAATAATAACTCAACCATGCTTGTATGGTAAAGAGACATAGTATATGATGTCATTTTCTCTGGTACTAGATTATATACGTATTTTAAGCGACCAAGCAGTGCTATAGTTGTTCCTTTATGTTTGTTTGTGTATTTTAATTATTTTCCTTTCCTTAACGTTGTGATAACGTTGTAGTAACGTAGTAACGTTGCATGTGCAAAAAGTGATGAATGGTTGGATAAATGTGAAGTTTTGTGATTTGATATGTCCTTTGAGTATTGTGTGACAATTTCACGTTAAATGGATGTTATAATGGCCGAGTATAATGAGCAAAAATGCAAAGTGATATTCCCTTACTCATTGCGCTGGCTTAGTACAGTTATGACTATCCAATGGGTAGTTAAAAATACGAACACTTCAATCGCAAATATTTCTTAAAGGGACTTAGTAACATTGTCCAAATCCTCAAAATAAAATTGTAATTCTAGCGGTTCCTTTATACCTTGTTGTATTCGTATTAACAATAAAATCATGGGACAGCTTTCGGTTTTTCAAATTTCCCTTTCATTACAAAGATATGTATGATTGAAGTATTTAGATAAGAAAATCTCCGGGCGAGATTTTCATCCCTGTACAAAGTGAATGCAGTGAGTTGGTGAATATCACCCAATATCACTTTGCATTTTCGCTCATTACTTGGCCATACATTGTCCATTTGACCTGAAATTTTCACACAATACCCTGAGGACATATGAGATAACAACAGTATACATTGCATCAACCATTCATCAGTTTTTGCACATCTCAACAAAGTTACTAGATCCCTTTAACGAAAGGGAAATTTCAAAAACCAATACCAATACGGATACAACACTGTATAATATAACCTTTCGATTTCTTATTAAGTTTTGTTGATTTGGACAATGTTACTAGATCCCTTTAATTGCGGTAAAAGGTATGATGGGACATAATACTGGACGGGTCAATAAGACTATACGTATGCGTAATGGGACCTTCCAGGCTAACCATTTAGTGTACGAACCTGCACGTGGCAAAGTATATAGACCAAAACGAAATGTTTTTTTAGACCATGATTATGATGGTACATAGAGTACAGAAGCCATGACGTCATAAAAACACTTTTTTAGAATTTTCAAATTTGGACTTCATTTTCAGAAAGAGCATAACAAATAATGTCCAAATACCGAAAATCAAAAGAATAGGTTACGTATTGGCTGAGATATGCCCATCCGAATGAATTTTACTTCAATGGGCAATCAGTGTTGTAATGCACTGGGCCCGTATTCAATTCCGTACTTAAGTACAAAATTTAAGCAATTTACTTAGTATTTGGCTTAAGTAAATTACTTAGCCAAAATTGAGATTCAATTCATCGGCTAAGTATTTTACTAAGTAAAGTATGATTTTGTCTTAGTAAATTACCTAAGTACTTTACTTAAGCAAGGATGCTATTCAAATCCCTCATTGTGACTTAGTAATTTGCTTAAACTTAGGAAAATCATTAGGACAATTAAGCATAGCTTAACGCTGGAATTAGTGGGAAACGGGTATTTAATATGGTGGTGAAACGACATTAAATGCTCCGAAATAGAAATGCAACCCCCTTCCCCTGAAAGTTATAATTTAAGATGATATAAGCGCATTATCAAATCAAACTGTGCGCAGTGCGCTTCAATTCAGGCGCATTAAGAGTCGTTGCGCTCATGAAATCACAGATTTATACGCGCCAAAAGGCTGTGTGAGAGTGCACTATTAAGAACAAAAATAGTGAATGGCAATCATACAGGGAAAAGAAAAAAATCAAGCTGTTACCGAATATTATCTGCTTGATTTGTTCATCTTTTGTTTACTTGTATGGATGTTGTGGATATAATGTGATCTACTATTGTACTAATCCATGCCATTTTGGTGGACATATTCTTCAAACATTGCAAGTGATATATTTATGGGACATTAAATAATGGTCACAGCCGGCGGGTAAGTTATTTTTAATACTTATTTATCATACAATTATATTCCATGTTTGAACATAGTTTGCTGGTTCGTTATTGGACTGGAGGCATCATTATGGATCATATTATGTAAAAAATCAATAACTGTCTCCACTTTCGGAGCTTCAAACGATCAAACTTTCACAAGAGCATAGCCTAGATCAATTAGGCCTGCAGATTATGGATCCGACAATCGACATGGCATACCTCATATAAACTCAAGAAAACCATAAGCAAGCAGTGATTTTATTCCTCGACTTTGATGTTTTTTCTGCTCATGTTGAAGCTTTGACTGCTCCGCCCTATAATACCGTAATAACGTAACGTTTCAATCAAGATTGCTGTTATGATCATGCAATTCTGTTTTAACACATGAATTCCCATTGACAAGCGTCGCACAAAATTGGTTTGCGATTTTGTTTTAACACGTAAATTCCCATAGACAAGCGTTGCACAAAATGGTTCGCGGATACAAACCATTGTGACGTCACAAGTATTTTACTTAGATTTTGTCTTTTGTAAGTAAAAGTCTAAAATGCGATTTGAATACGAGATAAGTAAAGTTCTTAGCTTAGCAATTTACTTAGTAAATTTCTTACTTATTCTAAGTACGGAATTGAATACCGGCCCTGGTTCCTAAATTTAGGAACCAGTGCACTATAACACTGATTGCCCATTGACCAAAAAATTCATTCGGATGTTGTTGTTGTTGTTGTTATTAATTTTTTTTTTTTTTTTTTCATAATTAAATTATAGTAGACCAGCCAAGACTCGTTTTTTTACTTTGGAGGGCATTTTTTGTTAATGGTCTGAATATATCATGGATCGATGCAGGAAGTCATACTGATCAATGTTAGGGCGGATGCCATCCTCAAACATGCACCGTTACCATGGAAACCGCTCATGAATAGACCACGCCCATTTCTCTTTTTTTTCGCAATTTAGCTACATCTTTGAAAATGAACTCCTATGATTGTTGCCAAATATCTTAAACAACTTATGAACTTATGTGCATAAAACAGCATGATGCTGTCATATAGTATAAACGCAATTCAGGAACAAATAATTGACCCCTATTGATTTTTCTGTTGTTGCCTAGCAACCAATTTATGTCCGTAGTAGCAATTTTGGAAAAATAATTTGTCTTCATTTTTTTCAAAAAAATATAATGTCTTCTATATCATTATGCTAGATTAAAATAAAGGAAAAAATGAAGAATATAAACCTTTCCAGGCATAGCTACTTAGGTAATTGAAATGAAATAATTACTTACAATTTTCATTTTAGTCATAAAACCATGCTGGGAGATGATAAAGTACACCCTCACTTCCTGATTTTTGCGCGTTTAGCGCGCGAACAACCACTCACGCCTGTATGCTCACTATACCATGTGTACGGTTATCAGTGCATCAGTGTTTTTTTTATCGTCATTCATATAAAGGGTACCCAATGCATAACTATAGATATATATATTATACTTTAAACTTAGACATGATGTTGATAATTTGAAAGGGGATTACCTAGCAACGGACATGTTTCCATAGCAACGACTGTTAAATAGTAATTTTTTTAAATCACAAGACTATTTCATGATTTTCAGTGCAAAATGTTTTGTGTTTGTGTTGGGTTTGTGCAAAAAATATGTATAAACAGTATGTATACATAAATAATACTTATATTAATAATTGCGTGATATTAGAAAGATAATTTAAAAAGAGAATGTTTAAAGGATATTGTACAAATGATGAAAACATTCCTAAATAATGTAACATGTTACATTATGATTATGTGTGTTAACCATTCGTATTAATTCCAAATAATCCTTCAGTCGAGTATTCATGTGTTTAACAAACTTTTTTTTTTACCCAATGATCGTGTGAAATATAACATGATAATTTCATATAATGTACCATTCATTGATTAAATTACATTGAATTAAATTCGTTTCCATAGCAACCAATACTCCCCAAATATCACTTTTCAAAACGATTGTTGCGGAATCAATCTGATTGGTCTAAAATTTAGACAAAAGTTTGAAAGCCAATATTGTGTTACATGGTAATCATGTTGATTGGTTGTGCATTTTTATGTCAAATAGAGTCTGTTATCAATGCAACAGGGTTTTCTGATACCAATATGTTAAAAGAAATAATAAATAAACGCACCCAAATATGCAAACAAACGCGTGCACACACACACTTAAACACAAACAAAATCGATGTGTCTACATTATAAAATGTTTTGTTATGAACCGTTTATGCCGGCTGGTACATAAAATACTGGCATATAGTAGAGAAAATATATATGTAACTATACAATTAATATGAGGAAACCATGCACACACACGCACGCACACCCACACACACACACGCACGCGCGCGCACACACACACACAAACGGGTTGGTTTGTTTATTCATAATTCTATGACACACACACACAAATAAAAAGACACACGCGCGCACACGCGCGCAAGAAACACACGCACGTGTGTATGTATGTGTTATGCCAACCATGAAAAAACTTCACACACGCAAGCATATGCACACACACACACGCACGTGTGTATGTATGTATTATGACAATCCTGAACAAACTTGCGAAACCAAGTACTATGCAATTTCTATACACCCTGACACCAGAGAGCTCCCACCTCTCTGCTGACACCTTGATTGGGTCGTTCTTACATTCATACTGGATTTCACTCTCTCATTTTAGGCACTTCCGGGGGGAATTAAGATTAATCCTTTACAAACAAGATAGGCCCATGTATAAGCAACAATTTCCTATCTTTAAAGGGGACCACCAGGCAAGGAACAACACATTATTATATGTTTTGGTACCGTTCTGTGATATCAAATAGATACCCAACATTTTGCAAAGGGTTGTGTAATTCATAAACAAAGCAATTAATTTCCACCACTTACGGAACCACTGCTATTTCCTGGTTCCATATGGGCCAACCATTTGCCAGTGCTCCAATGCTATTCACGCGTACGTTTGTAGACAATAGATTCCCGGGCGGATCGTTCGCTCTGCACACATCGCAATTCACCGCACACATCGCAGTCTTCGCAATTCAGACTGCATGAACGCATGCTTTAGAATGGTGATGCGTTTCCAATTTTTTTTTCTTTCTGGAAACATATTTTTGTGAACTTGTTGATGGAATGGAATACTAAAGATGTTACCTTTCTGTAATAAGGATACTATTTTTGGGTGGTGGTAACCTATAACTCATTTTGGTCAAAAAATTCGATTTGGGTAGTTTTTATATTCAGGTCTTCAATTATCTCTCTATCTAATCACCTTTTAAACAAACGTCACATGCACAATATTTGGTTTTAAATGGTGGAACCCGATGAGGGTTTAGAGAGCGCCATCTTGAGTTTTAACGTCCCTTTTGTTAATGATAACAGGCTTTTTACTTACTGGTAGTCATTTGTAATGTTTAAATTCCTTTCGAGCAGGGTGGTGTTTTAACTATAAGTTTGTAATTTAATGGTGCAGGTTTTGGTTACTAAAGAGTAAGACCATATTGATTTACTTTGGATTCCGAAATAATAAACAAATATCTTGATCAAGCTTAACAGTGCAGCTAGCTACTGAGGTCAAACAGCTTTCGGGAATCCACGCCATACAACCCAAGCGCCCTTTTGGTTGAAGACGGCTTTGTGCTACGCCACGCGATGTTAATCAACACTTAGGTGTAATTCGGTGCTCTTCCTGGTCTTCTAATTCCGGCAGCACCTGCAGCACCTTGGAGATCTTAAAACGACCATATTTGAGTAAAAAACATCGACCATTCGGGCAAATTAATATCATTTCCGGGTAAAAACTTAATATATTCAGGCGCAATCATATCGTATATGGGAAAATTCATATAATATTTGCCAAAATCAAGTCGTTTTCAGGCAAACGTATATCATATTTTGGCAACAGCATATTATATTTAGTCAAAAACATTTCATATTCGGAACATCATACAAGTAAATTATGTCTTCTGCGGGATATTTTTTGTTTTATTTGATTTGCATATCAGGTCAACTTACAGGGACATGGTATTCGGGTATATACAACAAATGATATGCTCCTACGCCCCTATATACGAGATAGTAATTAACAATACGATGGGTATTTTTGGTGTAATGAATTTAACATCCCTGTTGCATTAAATTAATAACTATTGTGCCCGCTGCTTATAAACTTCAAACCCTGTGCACACCACTAATATTCACATTTCCTCATTGCATAATCTACGGTAGTCAATTCGAAGCTTCTGTGTTAAAAACTACTTTGTCTATGATTATTATGTTATGTTTGTTTAGGTGAGCTGCCAGGATGTAACTGGCATTTCCTCATCGAAATAACAGGTGCGCTCCTTCCGTACCAAGTTTATACCGTGGGAACAGTTAGGTTGATATACATTTCTAGTTGATACACTGCAGGATATAAGGCCAAGGTCTTATTAAAGTACGTTGATATTTTTTAAGTAATGGATAATGCAGATGACACATTATATAATTACTGAGCCCTGTAACAAACTTTGTGATGTATACTTCAAATAATTGAATTGTGGCGGTGTTGTGGCACGATCGGATAAGCGCTTGACTGCAAAACATGGTAGCCGAGTTCGAACGAAAATCAATGCCCCTGTACAGCACTTGTGTCCTTCAGCAGGGCATTTTATCCAAATTGCTGCCCCCCCCCTCCCCCCCGGTGAAATATGGGTAGTTGGCTGAATGCGGGTGTGTAAAGCATGAGTGAACTATACAAGTAGCACGTGCTGGAATCCTCCGCAGGGAGTGGAGAGAGTGCACACTAGGGTGCACACTAGTATTCATTCAATGGCCGAGTTAAACAAAATTATATGCAGGTCCCTTTCGGAGAATAAAGCAAAAAAACAAAAGGATAAAAAAAGGACACTGAGCAGGCCAGTCTTGAAATAAGGGATAGTGTAGCTTTGTTTAAACTGAATTTCCATAGCAAAAACGTGTGCGTTATCAATTAGAAACTAATAGATTTACTTCAACCATATTATTATGTTCCAATCCTTTCTTTCTCTTTTCGACCAGGTTTGTTTTCGTATTACTGAAGACCATTGTGCTCCAAAATCAAAGATTACATACATGCATTATAAATAGCATGATATTGTGATGATGAAAACAAAACATTGCTAATTAATCTATTCAGCTGTGTAGAATGAAGAAGGGGTACTAACAATGGCGTACGCATCCATAGTTACTCGATGCATGCGCAATGCAGTAAGTGCGATTTATCAGGCACTGACTCGGCAAAAATAGACACAATGTTTCTTTGTAAAAAGGTGCCCTATCCCGTGAACCTAGTCATCTTGTTTATTTATTATGGAAAGTACCCCGTTCCGTTTTTTGGGGGCCACCCTGTATTGCATAGAGGAATATCAAAATGCTTTGATTTGTTATGTTTTTTCCCACGCGGACCAACAGAGACAGACATGTCTGGGGGGGGGGGGGTGATGGGGATGTGGGACAATAAGAACAACTAATATATTTGAAATGATAATGCACAAGTTTAATTCTTTAAAAGTCAGTTAAACCGAAACGAAATAGCCCTTCAAGAAATACAAATACAGATGTCGGTTAATCAGTGAAACAACATTTATTTCAAGGCCTTTGTACGAAGGACAGAACGGATGTGGTGAATCTATGCTAAGCGTTCTATGAAATATGGCATGGCTAGGAGTCCTTAACGAGTGGATTCAAAGTTGTTAATTTAGTATATGAATATTTAAAAAAGCCCAAGTTCAACAGGTCATTACGAGAAACTAAAAATTTATATTTCTTTTTCTTTCTTGAATTTCATTATATTTAACCATTATGGTAAGGCAGCACTATAGATACAAATGTATATGTACATCAATATTATGATTCGGGTTACTTGTTGGGGGTCATTTTGTTTGATTATATGGACTTGGATCATTCTTTGAATCATATACAGAGTGGACTATACTGTCTAGTAATACGTGAGAGAGAGTTGTTATTTTCAGTATTTAATCAAGGACGTACAAGTATGTGGTTGCATACTACAACACATTTCCACCCCAACCCCTTCAACTAACCCACGTCCCTCATAACCTAGTATGTGTATGTATGGAATTGCGTGTGCATGTGTGTGTGTGTGTGTGTGTGTGTGTGCATACATAATACATACGTATGCATATTATGTTTTATGCTAACCATGAAAAAAACTTGCAAAAAGTACTATGCATGTTAATCAAATTTTCTAGACACCCTGACCCCTTGCATCCGAAAGTCACACACACACACACACACACACACACACACACACACACACACACACACACACACACATACACACACACACACACACACACACACAAACAAACCCACTGACCCATCCAAATTCATTCCAAAATAGTCACCATTATACAAGAATGCTTATATTAATATTTGTTTTCTTTATTCTATTTCCCATTGCCACATTACCTTTCACGGATTTAAAACCAGGTTACTTACCTACAATCATCAAATGTATTTTACCCCATTCAAAATATGTTAATAGAGAAAGAACATGACTGCCAAATTTATGAACGAGTCATCCACAGAAGAATTAGTGAGCTCCAGTTTATATTATGTTTGAGTATACCAATTATCTCGCCAAAAGTACGATATTATAACTATTGTTATTCACGTTTACCGTGTATGGATGCTTGTCAAGTAATTGCAAGTTCAGGCAAATAACTATTGTTATTCACGTTTACCGTGTATGGATGCTTGTCAAGTAATTGCAAGTTCAGGCAAAACATCCTAATGTTAAGGATTAGGGCTACATTAATGAGTTCAAAATAAATTTATTCATTCTAAAGTGATCATATTGAAGGAAATGCTATCAAAATACATGACATAGAACGGAAACCATAACTGTATAGATCAACAAAAGGTTTTGAAGAAATATGTGCATTTCCAGAAGTCAAAGTCATGATGTAAATCCGAAATGTACTTATAACACATAATAAGGCAAGGCTCATAATTGAGTCATATTAAAGACATGATATAATGAAAAAATATAAAATATAAAAACTGAGTGTAAAATCTAAAAGAGCATAATATTTTAATGACATAATAAACTTTATTTGATCAAAATCGGTTCATAAACGGCTGAAATATCCGTAAACGTTAGCATTTGTTATAAATATGGGGCCCCCATAATTATTAGATTATTTTGAACGAACTGTTTAAAAAAAAAATTAAATGCTTCCTCTTTTCAAAAATGTTCAAAAGAAGTTTGTTAATAGTTGTTGATTATCTCTCTATCTAATCACTATTTTTACGAACCTTCACATGCACAATAGTTTATTTTAAATGGTTTAAACCAATGAGTTTTTAACGAGCGCCAGCTTGAGTTTGAACGGTTCTGTTTGAATGATAACAGGTTTTTTAACTTAGTCGTTCGTAATTTTGAATTCATTTCAAGCATGGAAGGGTTATAAATATTTTTGTAATGTAATTTTGCAGGTTTTAGTTACTAAAATTAAGTTTGACCAAAACTGTACTCTTTTTACCAGAACTCAACTATCCCTTTAATTAATATAATTCAGTAAATGTGTAAACAAAATGTGAAGATGATAGATTGCCAATATCTCAATTACAAGCTTATGGACGTATAAATAACCCCATTCTTTACTGCAGAAAAAACATTCATTGATCATTTTCATGAGAGAACCACTAGAATTATAAGTACGTTGTGTGGACAAGGACATTGTAACTAGATCCCTTTATATCATTTCATGAGGTTTACGTATTTTACATTATTTTAATCCATAGTACTGCAATGATTTAATTACCTGAATCAGAGTCACAAAAAACAAAATGAAGACCTTTATCTTACGACAATGCACACTCAGAAATTAGGGCACAAAAAGAGTGACGCTACAATAGCACCACCATTTAGGGTGCACTTCTGGACCCCTAATTGGGCATTTGCACTCTAACATGCGTAATGGTGCATTTGTGAACCCGATAGGATACAACACATCACCCATAAAGGTCCTACTATTAAGACAGCGTTTTGCACCCTTATTGTTTCAAATGTATATCTTAATGTGTAACAATATTGCAGCTCATATAGCCTGACCAGACTAAGTAACATAATGTAGGGTAGTACTAACAGTCAGATCTTTCATGTCTTAGGACTACTATCATTTTCATCACATAAGAGGGGTTAAAAAGTTGCATCGTACGGTTCGTACCCATTACAAAATTAGCATAAAATTTTTCTTTTTAACAAGTGCATCAAGCAGTGCTACATTTCAATATAAAATAATGCAACAAGCTGCACACTAGTCTTTTAGATTAGAAACAAATCAAAGTTGTCCCATATGCAGCAGGATGTGGAGCGACGGTATTGTACTCCTTACCTATGATATCATCAAGTGCTAACATTTCTATAATTTCCATGTCTTCTTGTAACATGTATTGAATGTAGTTAACTAACGCAGTGTTGAGTTTACAACATCTCATGATAATGAGCAAGACTCAATATTCTTCTGTCCTTTACTGAAAGTTTCAGTCTAGCGGCATTGACAGTTGCGATGTGCAATATGAAAGGCACACATACTCATACATTGGTGCCAGTTCCCCATGTTAACCAACTACTTCAACCAGCCCAGGGACTTTGAATGTTTTGAGTAAATGTCCTCTTCCTGTGATTACTGAAAGTACTGCCAGTCTCCAAAAGTAAAAAAAAAACCAAGAGGGTTATACCTCACAACAAGACCCTGATATACTCCATGACAATGGTAATACAAGCAGTTGCCATTCCCGACATCACCCTGAGGTGGAACACAATCTAGCTCTCTCTGCTGTGAACTTGTCCCTGTAGCAGTCATGAAGCCACCTTCAGCCCCGATCACATTTACAATGTTATATATCATCTCTCTCTACTCCTAAGCGCTGCAATCCATGGCCTCTCTTTGCCAGGAAAGTGTCCATCTTCTTCAGCAAAGAAAAAACAACTCTGTCCTGGTGATTTGTTTGTAATATGAAAGCTGGTTCCATCCCAGTAAGTATTTATGAAATGATAATTAAACACTTTTCTTCTTCTGGTGATTCTGCTCAAGAGCAGATCCTTAAGAGCATCAAATCTCTCTTGTCATGGTTATTCTTTTGAAGTCTCTATATGGGCCATTCTTAACAGTGTCCAACATCATGATGTGTTTTCCTTCCTCTTCTTCTCTTCCCTATCATTCTTCATAGCCGTCTTTTGTGTCTAATGATGTTTGTCACTCATTTCCCTATGATTCCAATCAGTTTCTGCTCTTCTCTAAATCTAACTCTCTATAACACCCTGTCATTGCTCATCATATCTGTCCATTTAATCAGAATGCATCTCCATCAAAACTCGAAAGCTCCCAATCTGTATATTGATGATAATAAATATGAAAAACACTTACAATTTAACAATAATGTATACATAAAAAAAAGATGAAGAAGAAGAAGAAGAAAAGAATTATTAAGAATAAAGATACAAATTGTAATAGAAGTAAACCATTTATTATTTACATTGGTCAAAGTCCTGTGACTAAAACTTTCATAACATAATCAATCATTGAATAGTGTGCAATTTACTTGCTTACTTGATGATAGTATTTGCTTAAAAGTACCATTCTGTGCTGACCTGGAGACGTGCTTCTTTCTTGAGGTAGTTTTCTTGGATTGTATACAAGTACACAGTGAACAATACTAAGCTTATATACTCTTTGAATCCATGAAGTTGTTTAGTGGTCAATATATTTAAAGATGATGTTTACATTTATAATTGCAAAATAACTTTAAGTTTTGCTATGAGTGATAATGCTTTAAATAACATGATTATTTACAACATGGAAATCAATGCCATCAAACTTGTGGTCCATTCCTGCATGCCCTAGATTACTCAACACAACTGCTATATTTGTGAGCTTACCTTCCAATGAATGAATGTCCCAAGTCTTAATCTGAAGGCATGGATGCACCATTTGGCTCTGGCTAAACAACTTATGCCGGTCATCTGTTATTCTGGTGATAAAGGAAACAAAACAAACATAGGATTTGATGACTTGATAAGTCAACTGTTTTTATGTAAGTAAAAGTACGGAATTATAAAAGCGAAATTGTCATTTACAATAATATCATCATCATCATCACCACCACCATCATTATCATCAACATCAGTATCAACACCATCATCATCGTCATCATCATCCTTATCTTCATCATCATTACCACCATCATCATCATCATTACCACCACCATCGTCATCAACATCATCATCATCCTTATCCTCACCATCCTCATCATCACCACCACCACCATCATCATCACTATCATCACCACCATCATCATCATCCCTATTCTCATCAACCTCATCATCACCACCACCACCGTCACCATCATCAACATCAACATCATCATCATCATAAGTAAAAGTACAGAATTATAAAAGAGAAATTGTCATTTACAATAATATCATCATCATCATCACCACCACCATCATTATCATGCATCAACATCAGTAACAACACCATCATCATCCCTATTCTCATCATCCTCATCATCACGACCACCACCATCATCATCACCATCAACATCATCATCAACAACATCATCATCAACATCATCATCACCATCATCATCACCATCATCATCACCGTCGTCATCATACCTTGAATTCGTGTTTGGAAGGTCTTGGTCTTCTCGGTCTCTTCCTTGATTTGTACTTTGGATTCTTCCAGTTCTTGAGCGACCTTTGCCCTCTCCTCTTCCTTTTTGTTGATTGGTTTTTACTTTCGGTTCTTCTGGCTGTTAAGTCACTGTAGTAAACAAAATTATTAAAGGGATAGTTTAGTTTTGGTTTAGAGGGCGCTTCACGAAATATTTTGTTGTAAGGTAATGAAAACTCTAAGTTTACTATTTGAAAAAGCACACAGTTTTAAAGATAGAATCAATTTTGTTTGATCAAAATCGGTTCAGAAACAGCTAAAATACTATTCAATCAAAATCGATTGGCAAATAACTAATACCAACAGGCAGTACCAAATAACAAATGATACTAACAATTAAAATCTCAGCATCTTAGGAGTGGTATAACCCTTTAACCTAATCACTAACAAATTTTTATATTTAAGTTTATCACAATAGTTTTAGCTCTGTTGAAACACACATTGAGGAACTTCATGAAATGACTCCATGGAAATAGTTCATCTATCTATTCACACCGATATATTAGTGTACATTAAGGTCATAATATAATCTACCAGGAACCAGCACTCTACCTCTTACTAGAGTATAAAACTAAGCCTAGATTTAGACCTAAATAGGCATGTACAATTTAATAAAATTTTAAGACACAAGACTCGAGTAGAATAGAGGTAAGACAAGCAGAAAAGGTGAAGAAGACAAAACATAACATTAGTGGCATTGAAAATGAATATAACTGTATGTATGTAAAGTTGTGTTAACTGTGACTCACCTCGTTAAATAAACAGGTCATGCATAATGAAAAAAGGTCAACACTAGTAGTACTAGTAGTACTATACAAAAATCGCCTAACATAGAATGAGATCTAACTCAATTGGTGGTAGTTTGCACAGTTACTATAAAGTTAGACCTAATCTCGAGTAGATCCTAAATGTATGCTTAGCTCGGTCTAGGACTAGGAGTAGGACTAAAATCTAGGTCCCCTTGGCTCTGTGACCTGTGTGAGCGGAATTTCAAAACTTAGGCAGCCGGGCCTGGCCCACTGCGCTACGCTGGCGCAGTGGACAATGTATTGACACTGCATTGCGAGCAGTGAAAGTTACCCGAGCGGGGTTGGATTAGCCCTATTTATTTAATCCCCGACAAAGACAGATTTAATGCACATACATAAGATGTGTACTGAACCATGATCCTGCCAAAAACATATATATTTTAATATATAATTAAATATCAGACATTAATACTCACATTTTAGCACAAGGTTTGTATGTTGATGTGATGCAATCGCCATTAACTTTACGTCGCTTCGCGGCCGGCATTGCTTCTCATTCAGATTGTACACAGGGTATACCGTACTGGTACCGTGTGTACACCAAGAAGGGAAATCCCCCAAATCTAGAGATTTTAGTATTGTAGTATTTGCGTCCATTTTCACTTATTTGGGGAATAAATATTAATTTGGGGTTGTAATTTGACCATTCTTGTTCTTAACAGAAAGAGCAGAATAACTTTAACCAAGGTGATTGAAAAGAATGTAATAAGATGTCAAGTTCTATTAGTAAAAAAACTTTGAAATACATTAATTGTTTGACACCAATCATTTGTGAGAAAATAACAGTTTTGTATTCTAATTTGCCATTCACCTACGTGTATAAGAAAAATTTAAATCTCATGTTTACTATAGTTATACCTCTATCTCGGTTACACAATTAATATCATCTGATACACCTCACAAATATCTTTAAGAATCAAGCAAAAAATGAAAATAAGCAAATTTTGACATTCTTATGATTTTTGGTTAAAAACACAATTTTTGGGTCAAAATTAGACTTGGCATCCGGCCAAATCGGAATCCTGAGTAGTTAAGGCAGAGTTTAAGCATGGATGCCAGCCATTAACAAAAAATGCCGTCGAATTTTTTTCTAGAGCACTTATGGATTTGTGGCTGGTCTACTATTATCAAAAACTCAATTTTCAAAATTAAAGAAAAAAAAAAAAAAAAAAAAAAAGGATTCTGTCCAATACACTGGTCCACTCAACCTACAAACCGCTTTCTAAAAGTATAATCCTGCCAACCCGGCTATGTATGATTTAATAGCAGGCTTCTCGGCACAAGGCCTAGGCCACTCATTCGGATGGGCATATCTCATCCATTACGTAACCTATTCTTTTGATTTTCGGTATTTGGACATTATTTGTTATGCTCTTTCTGAAAATGAAGTCCAAATTTGAAAAAAAAAAAAAAATTGTTATGACATCATTTATGACATCACACTTCACCACTCTATTGATTTGTATGTGTTGATACACAAAGGGTAACAACATATTATACATTCTGATGATGCTTCTCTAGACGAAATCGGAGTAAAACAAACTGGTGTAGACCTTTTACAGCTCGTTATTCCGAAGGTTCGTTATTCCGAAGGTTTGTTTCTCTAAACATGAAATCGGATTCGATATTCCGTAGGTTCGTTAATCCGAAAATGAAATGGGGTTTGTTAATCCGAAAATGAAATGGGGTTCGTTAATCGGAAAATTAAATGAGGTTCGTTATTCCGAAAATGAAATGGGGTTCGTTTATCCGAAAATGAAATGAGGTTTGTTTATCTGAAAGGTTTAATACGAATCCCATATCATTTTTGGATTATTATATATTGCCTTTTTGGACTAACGAACCTCATTTCATTTTTCGGATTAACGAACCCCATTTCTTTTTCGGATTAACGAACCTTCGGAATATCGAACCCGATTTTATTTTCGAATAAACAAACCTTCGGAATATCGAACCCTAATTCATTTTCGGATAAAAGAACCTTCGGATTAATGCAACAAATGTTCGGATTAACGAACTCTATTTCATTTTCGGATTAACGAACCCTCAGGTATACGAAATGTGTGTGTTCGGAATAATGAACCTTCGGAATAACGAACCGCACCCTGTAGACCAAGCCGCAAGTGGCGTTTGCAGAACCATAGTAGCAGTACTCTGGGCCCCGTTGTAAAAAGAGATACAATCGATTGTAAGTTTCAATCAATTATTGTAAGTCAGATCATATGTTCATAACGCGCAAATCTGATTGGTTGAAACGCGCAATTTGTAACTTACAATTGTAACTTACAATCGATTGTAAACAACGGGGCCCTGGTTTGGGTTAGGACATATGCTGCTTAAAGTTGTGGTTCATGTGCGACGGCGCTTCAAAAATTAATTTATTTGTGAGGTAATGAAAAACCAAGTGTATTGTTTGAAAAGGCGCATGGTTATAAAGACAAAATGTACTTTGTTTAATCAAAATCGGTTCAGAAACAGCTGAAATATCCATAAATGTATTTGATTGGAATAAATACAGGGTGTCTCAGAAAGAATACAACACCTACGATCGTTAATTTCATCAACACCATCGACCAAATGTCATTGTTTTTTGTTTGATCGGGTAGAACATTCTTTTTCCAACAACATGATACCATGAGCATTGATTTTGGGTAAGGCGTTTGGTTCCTAGGGCCATTTTTCTGAGGCAATGTCGTTTCCTAAATTTGCCACTTTTTCGTCTCCAGCGATCCTCGGAACACTGAGGCATTCTTGCCCCACGGCCTCCCATGGACAGAAGAACCGCATGACTGCTTTCCCTTTGATAAGGAAGACAACGTGAGCCATACCGTACGGGGGTACTCGATTACGCAACATTGTCTTCTTTATCAAAGGGAGAGCAGTCATGCGGTTCTTCTGTCTATGGGAGGCCGTGGGGCGAGAATGTCTCAGTGTTCAGAGGATCGCTGGAGACGAAAAATTTGCAAATTTAGGATACGACATTGCCTCAGAAAAATGGCCCTAGGATCCAGTCGCCTTACCCAAAATCAATGCTCATGGTATCATTTTGTTGGAAAAAGAATGTTCTACCCAATCAAACAAAAAACAATGACATTTGGTCAATGGTGTTGATCAAATTAACGATCGTAGGTGTTGCATTCTTTCTGAGACAACCTGTATAGGGCCCCAACATTTATTCTATAATTTAAAACAAATATTCATTAAGCCCACGCATTGTCGAATATGTACCAAATTGGCTTTTAAATTGTTTTTTGATGATCTTTCTATAGAATTATTATTTTACCAAACATCACATTCATGATTTTTGATAAGAAATGGTTGAAACTCCTAACTTATATAGCCATTTATACGTTTTTCCTACCAAATTTCAAGCATCGTTGATATATAACTCTTAGCTTTTAATGATAAAGTGCAAATTTAGTTATTACAATTCAGCTGACAAGAACTGTTCTATCCCAGGCCTTTAAATTACCTGCTATTTATTATTCATTATAATTTCCTATACAGATGTTCTGGAACTATTACTGGACTACAAAGTACCAGTAAATGACGCCCTCCTGCATGCCGTCGAGTCGCGGAGCATAGAAGCGATGAGAGCAATCTTACTTCGCACAGATGACAATCAAAACCAGACTATTGAAGTAAGATTTGCATTTAATTTGTGTGCAGTGGCGTAGCTACGTGGGAGGGGGGGGGGGGGCATGGGCGGGCGCTTGCTCCCTACTTTTTTGACAACAACAAACACAACATAACAAATAAGGGAAATCCTTACAATGAAAAACATATATAATCGTTAAATTATTCTGATATTGGGCATGACATGTTACCCGTTAGGTAACCATGGTAATGATAACGATATTGATACTGATAATGATAATGCTACTGATAATGGTTATAATAGGAGTAGTATGACGACAAATACAATGATAATTTGATAATGATACATAATAGTAATTATCATAGGCGTACCCAGGGGAGGGGGAGGGGGTTCAACCCCCTCCCTTTGACCAAAAAATGACTGTTTTGGGGGGTTTGAACCCCCCCCCCCCCCTTTACCACATGTAACTGTTCTCGAGACCACTTTTTAGCGGTCTCGACCATCATTACCAATGGTCCCGGCCTCAAAACTGTTGAAGATTCTTGGTCTCGGCTACGAACATTGTCTACGGACACCCCCCCCCCCCCCCCCGCTTAAACTTACACGATTCTCAACCAATGGTCTTGGTCTCGGCCTCAACATTTGTTGGCGGACCTTGGTCTCGGCTTCGGAATTTTTGACGGACAGTCCCCCCTTGAATTTTTTTGACGGACACCCCCCCCCCCCTTGAAAAATTTGGACGGACACCCCCCCCCCCTCGAAAATTCTTCACGGACAGCCCACCCCCCCCCCCCCCCCTCGAAAAAGTTCTACTACGTTTTCCTTCATTTGTTCCTTGCAATATTTGTTTTATTTACCAAAGTTCCGGCTGAAAAAACAGCCGGAACTTTGGTAAATAAACTCGGAAAAGCCGGAATTCCGGCTATAGCCGGAACTCTGGCATCCCTGCAAGGTAAAACGATCATCATCATCATCATCATCAACTCTCATCATCATCATCATCATCAAGTTTACTTCAATTTTCAAGTTTACTCAATTTTACTGTTACTTGTATCCAATAAAACACATGTATAGAATATGTTTATAATTTTTATCTCTAAATTTCTCTATTATATTAATATGATGTTGACAATCTGATCTGGCAATTATCTTCAGAAGCACTCTGCTTGCATGACAAATTATGCTGATTGTTCGATGATTTGCACAATCTTTAAGATACCCCTTCTTTGGTAATGTTATAACAACAGCTCTACATAAGAAAACAGGCCAATCCTTCCCTTTTCTAGATATTGCAGCAAAGACGCCACATCAAATCAATCCCTTATTCACCTATTATATAGCCTTCCATGTGTCTGACTCAAGTTGTCCAAACTAGGGGACTTGCACTATCCTTTAGTACGAGTTTCGTGGTAAGCTCCACTTATGGGCCCCGTTGAAGAAAGAGATACAATCGATTGTAAGTTAATATTTAATGTCAGAAAATTGCGGGTTTCAACCAATCAGATTTGCGCATCTAGAACACATGATCTGACTTACAATTAATTGTAACTTACAATCGATTGTATCTCTTTTCTGCAACGGGGCCATTTAATAGCTTTCCTCCTATTTGTATTTCAATTTCATTGTCCTGTGCAGCAAACAGGTTAGTACTATACTGCAGCCATTTTCCCTTCATTTCTCACTATTTGTCAGGGGTTTGCCGTTTTCGTCATTGATCACATCCAATCCTAGGGCCCCTTTTCTTTGTGATTTTTTTAACAATAGAAAATACTACCATAGTTGTTCTTGTGACGTTCTAGTTCTTCACACTTTTCCTTTTGTCCTCCTTTACACGACTTGTAACTCTTTTTAACGTGTCTCGTCCACTTCTCTCTATTGTGTTTTGCTTTTGGTGCCCCCTCTTCTTGTCATCAGCAAGTTCAAACTAATTAGAGAGCACTGTATAAAAGAGGAACAAATAAGCTTTGCTTCCAGTCTCTACAAATAAGCAAACAAGTTAGTAAATGGTTGTTTCTACTTCTTTTTCTTTGGAATATGATTATTTGCCGCATTCTCAACTGTTTCTTTCATGTCTTCCCACAGCTGATTGGGTGTATGCTCCGCTTCATCTATAAGTAGGAGGTGTCAATTTCTTGAAAACATTGATTCAAATAAAATAACAAGAATTCATCGATTCATTCTTTCATTTAACTATTAATCCATCATAATGTTTTTAATTTGTTTAATGTTTGTATGTATGTATGTATGTATGTATATAT